>JAPKLX010000927.1:0-34142 GCA_026898415.1 Leonotis leonurus
ATAAACATTTAAACAAACTTCATAATTATATATATATATATATATATCTAATAGTTAGTATCTAACTAAAGTTTCATAATTAATTAAGGCACTTGACTTGCCTTTGCATAGGTTTTCAAATTTTCGTAACAAACTTAACTATTGTTTATGCACCGAAATAATTATTTAGTCCGTCTTTTAAATAATCTCATTATCCAAACGAGCTTACATAATATTTATCATTACTCCAATGACTATAATGCGTACGAAAAATAATAGCTACTAATATCAATTAGCTAATCGACATTTTAATATATATATATATCGAAATTTTCTCGAGCAGATTTCTGATACATGATAAAATGTAGAAAAAAATTTTACGGGCCATTACATCATCCCCTTCTAAATAAAATTTTCGTCCCGAAATTTGTACGTTCTAACTAAATAGCTCGGGATATTTTTCTTTCATCTTATCTTCAAGCTCCCAAGTGGCTTCTTCCTTCCCGTGATGCTTCCATAGAACTTTGACTATCTTGATTGACTTATTTCGAAGTTCCTGCACTTTCTGATCTATTATAGCTTCGGGTCTTTCTTCATAAGTCAGGTCCGGTTGCAAAATCATTTCTTCCTGATAGATAACGTGTTTCTGATCAAACACGTATTTTCTGAGCTGTGACACGTGGAAAACGTTGTGAACATTTCCGAAACTCGGCGACAGTGCTAGTCTATATGCTATTGGGCCTATTCTTTCCAGAATCTCGTACGGTCCAATAAAACGGGGTCTCAGTTTTCCTTTAACGCCGAATCTGGTTATTCCCTTGGAAGGAGATACCTTCAAGAAAACCTTGTCTCCTATTCCAAACTGTAGATCAGTTCTTCGGGTGTCAGCATAAGACTTCTGCCTGTTCTGAGCTTCCTTGATTCTTTCTCTGATTTGTCTGACAACTTCGATCATTTCGCTGACTGAATCTGGGCCTGTTATCGCTCTTTCTCCGACTTCATCCCAATAGAGTGGCGATCTGCACTTCTTCCCATATAGTGCTTCATACGGTGCCATCCCTATGGTTGCTTGGTAGCTGTTGTTGTAAGCAAATTCAATTAGTGGTAGCACCGCTTCCCAGCTTCCACCTCTATCGAGAATCACCGTTCTCAACATGTCTTCGAGGATTTGAATCGTTCTCTCCGATTGTCCATCGGTCTGAGGGTGGAATGCGGTACTGAAATTTAGCCTCGTGCCTAATTCCTTCTGGAGACTCATCCAGAATCTGGATGTAAACTTCGAGTCTCGATCTGAAGTGATTGATACAGGCACGCCATGTAATCGTATGATCTCGCGTACATACAATTGAGATAACTTATCTGACCCATAAGTTATCATTATAGGTATAAAGTGAGCGCACTTTGTAAGACGATCTACTATTACCCAAATAGCAGTGTTTCCTCGCTTAGATCTGGGCAATCCTGTAACAAAGTCCATGGCGATATGCTCCCATTTCCATTCCGGAATCTCTAATGGTTGCAATTTGCCATAGGGCCGCTGATGTAGAGCCTTCACTTGTTGGCACGCTAAACATCGCTCTACAAACGATGCAATGTCTTTCTTCATACCGTCCCACCAGAATTTCTTCTTCAAATCCTGGTACATCTTCGTACTTCCTAGGTGGGCAGTATATGGCGTATCATGAGCTTCACTCAAGATTTCTTGCTTAAGTTCTTCACTATGTGGGATACATAGCCTTCCTTCATAGGAGATCATGTTATCAGCTTCTTCATGGTAACCTGCTGCATCATCCTTTCTGACCTTCAAACGTATTTTCTCCAACTTTTCATCGTTCCTTTGGGCAATTAGGATCTTACTTCTCAAGTCAGGTTCTACTGTTAATGTTGCTAAGATTTCTCCCACAGTCTCGGGTGGTGGTAAAATTTCCAAATGCATTTTCTCAAATTCTTTCACGAGTTCATTCTCTCGAGTTAGAATAAATGCAAGCTTCGAGGCACTTTTACGGCTTAAGGCATCGGCTACTACGTTAGCCTTTCCTGGGTGATAGTTTATACCACAGTCATAATCTTTTACTAGTTCGAGCCATCTCCTTTGCCTCATATTAAGGTCTTTTTGTTCGAAGAAGTATTTAAGACTTTTGTGATCCGTGAAAATTTCACATCTAACTCCGTAGAGATGATGTCTCCAAATTTTCAAGGCATGCACTAAGGCAGCTAACTCCAGATCGTGAGTTGGGTAATTTAGCTCGTGTGGCCGTAGTTGTCGAGATGCATATGCTATGACTTTTCCCTCTTGCATCAGAATACATCCCAATCTATTCTTAGATGCGTCCGTATAGACTACATATTCCTTATTGGATTCGGGGACTGCTAGTATCGGGGCAGTTGTCAACTTTTCTTTCAAAATTTGGAAACTGGCTTCACATTCTGGAGACCATGTGAACTTGATTCCCTTCCGCAGTTGCTGCGTCATAGGCCGTGCTATCTTAGAAAATCCTTCGATGAATCTTCGATAGTACCCAGCCAATCCCAAGAAACTCCTGATTTCATTGGGGGTCGTTGGCGACTTCCATTCGCGAACAGCTTCTACCTTAACTGGATCTACTTCGATTCCCTCTGCTGACACAATATGCCCAAGAAACATCACTTCTCTAAGCCAAAACTCACACTTGCTGAACTTAGCGTATAATTTCTCGTTTCTGAGGGTTTCTAGAGTGATCCTTAGATGTTGTTCATGTTCTTTCTCATTCTTCGAATAAATAAGAACATCATCTATGAAGACCAAGATGAACTTGTCAAGGTAAGGGTGAAACACACGGTTCATCAGGTCCATGAACACCGCAGGTGCGTTGGTTAATCCGAATGGCATCACTATAAACTCATAGTGACCATACCGGGTTCGAAAAGCGGTTTTAGGAACGTCCTCTGCTCTGATCTTCAGCTGATGGTATCCTGATCTCAAATCTACTTTTGAGAAGACACACGCTCCCTTAAGTTGGTCAAACAAATCATCTATCCTTGGTAAAGGATATCGGTTCTTGAGGGTCAATTTATTCAACTCTCTGTAGTCTATGCACATCCTCAAGGTTTCGTCCTTCTTCTTGACAAAGAGTACCGGTGCTCCCCAAGGGGATACACTGGGTCAGATGAATCCTAAGTCTAACAACTCCTGGAGTTGTATCTTGAGTTCTTCCAACTCCTTAGGGGCCATCCTGTAAGGCGCTTTAGATACCGGGGCTGATCCTGGTTCCAAATCGATCGTGAATTCTAACTGTCTGTCAGGTGGCAATCCTGGCAACTCGTCTGGAAATACATCTGGATATTCCCGCACAATGGCTACATCTTCAAGTCTCCTTTCTTCATTCTCTTCTCCCTTCAAATACACTAGGTAGGATGAACATCCTTTCTTTACTAGCTTAGCGGTTTGCAGTGCTGAGATAATCGCCTTCTTCATGTTCATGGCGATCTCGTGAAAGCTCGTAGTTTCCTTTCCTGGGGGTTTGAACGATATTTGTCTCTCGTTGCAGAGGATCGTGGCATAGTTTTCGGCTAGCCAATCCATTCCTAGGATCATGTCCATATCGCTCATTGGAATTACACTAAGGTTGTTCGCAAGAACTTTAAGTGATCCTAACTCCAAACCCAGATTAGAGCAAGAGTGTGTAAGAGTCGTAGTTCCTCCCAAAGGTGAAGAAACTTTCAGAGATATCTCTAACGGCTCTAGTTCCAATCTTAAGTTCTCTACACATGCTTTGGCAATAAACGAGTGGGAAGCTCCAGTATCAAACAGAATAATTACTGGAGTGTTGAGGAGGTTTCCCATACCTGTCAGGTTTCCCTGATTTCCCTCAGGCTGCTTCTGCTTTATTGCGTAAGCCCTCGCCTGGTACGACTGCTTCTAGTGTTGCCGGGGTTGATAATGAGGTGGTAGCGGTGGAGGTGGTGGTGGCTGCTGAGGTGGTTGATGTCTGAGAGGCTGAGCTTGAATAGCTCTGACCTGCTGGTTTGGCGCCGTCTGACTAGACCTCGCGCCCGTACCTTGTTGCCGTGTGGGGCAATGGTTGGCGAAATGCCCTTTCTGTCCACATGCAAAGCATCCCTCGCTGTCTGCCTTGCATATTCCCCCATGCATCTTCTTACATTTGGGACAGGTAGGGAACTTTTGTGGATAGTTCCCTTTTTGGACAGTTGGGTTCGGTTTTGCAAAATTCTGGGAACGCGCTGCTCCCTCCCATGGCCTTCTCACAGTGGAATCATTCATGTTATCCTCCCACTTACGCTTTCCCTTATAGCCTTGGGATTGCGGTTGGGCGGATACCGGTGTCGCAGTAGGCGTGTATCTTTCTCCCGGCATTGCAGCTTCAATGTCCAAAGCTCGATTGAGGGATTCGGTGTAGGACAATCCCCCATGGCTTGCCAGCGCCATTCTTATCTCATGCCTTAGCCCAGCACAAAACTTCTCTGCCATTTTCTCGTCAGTATCTACTTGCTCCGGCGCATATCTTGCCGTATCACAGAACGTCCGGTCGTACTCTGTGACAGTCATCCTGCCCTGCTTCAAGTTGTAAAATTCTGCCTCCTTCTTCTTGCGGTAGCTCTTAGGAATATACTTGTCATATACCCCCGTCTTGAAATCTTCCCAAGTCAGATTTGCCAGTTGTTCCGGTGTCATAATCTTTCTGCGTGCTTCCCACCAGAAATCGGCTGACCCAGTTAGTTGGAAAGCAACACAGATCATGCGCTCCCGATCTGTGCAACGCAGAAAATTGAAAATGCGTTCCAAAGCTCGCACCCAGAGTTCTGCCTCCGCTGGATCTCCCATTCCGTTGAAAACCGGTGGGTTTTATCTCAAAAATAATTCTTCTATTCTGCGCTCCGGCGGTGGAAGGGGTGGAGTTTGTTCTCATGCGATTTCAGGTCCTTCCTCGGCAATTCTAGGACCTCTTCCTCTGCCTCCGCCTCTCGGGCGTCCCGCTCTTCTCGGTGGCATTCTGTTAAGTAAATTTCCCATTAATAAGACATATATCTATATACCCATATGTTATTTCTACTTAAATTTAGAACTTGGCGAAAATCTTTATTTCTATTACATATTTATGACAGTCCCAATGCTATATGTATATAAAATTTTCTTTTCTGGAGATTTCACGCGATTACTACATATGTTATAAAAGTACAGCTATTATCGGTAATAATTCTAAATCACTGCAATTTCTACTAAAGTCTATATATATCATAGGAAAATTTGCCTCCATGAGGTTTTCGATACAATCATTTCCAAAATCGTACCTATAATGTACGCGCTATGATGCTCACTATCCTAGGTGGCATCACCAAAATACAACAACAGAAATAATAATATAAACATGTGAATGTTACGGAACGGTCCTCACCGGATCCACGTTTCCATCAAAAGAAATACATAAAAACAACAACAAAATCAGAACGGTCTAAACACGCGACTCGTCTCTGATGAACATCATCTCCTCCTCCTCGACCAGCACAAGATCTCCCTACGCGAGCGAGTCGTCGAGTCGGTGGAGCCTCGACTCGGCTAGCATCCCTGCTCCCAGTCGGAGTCTCCCTCCGGGTCCTCCCACTCCCTGGGGTCCTCACTCTCCTCGCTCCCCCTCGTCGGGTTCTCCAACTCGGCTATCCTACGCACCATTCTAGCGTAGAAGGTACTGGGATCTGGGAATAGCTCCCTCTTCCGGGAACTCCCGCTGGTAGTAGCTGTGGATGGTCCGGCTCGGGTGCAGCCGTCCTCGGAGTCAGTCGTGGCTGGGGCCTTGCCCTTGTCCCTCGCCCTCGGCGTCTCACGCTCGACGCTCAGCATGCGTCCCAAAGCGGATGTGGACATAGGGTATGCCGTTGGTGCTCTAGAGCACGGTGGTGGTGATCGAGCCTCTCTCACTGGTCAGGACGGTCCTGCCTCAGCATCATGTCTCGCTGGAATCACTGGTACGTGCGGTGGGTACTGAAAACTGGGTATCGGTGCTAACGGAATCACTCCGATCGGAAGATACGCTGGAGGTAGTGGAACCCACCCATATGGCATGTCGCCAACAGGTGCTAAGTCTCCGGGTAGGATATAGGGTCCCATCGGAGCTCTGCCAAATGCGTCATAGTGGTAGTGGAGTGTAGCAATAAACCTCGGGAAATCCCCCTCCCGATCAAAACTCCTGCCAACAGGGTGGATGAAGTCTCGTGATAGCCTCCTGGCCCATCCCTGCCAACCAATAGGCATTAGCTAGATCAATCGCAATATCCCGTCGAGGCCTGAGGCACCATGAGGCCGTGCTGCCTCCCACATCCTCCTGTAATGGGATAGAAACTCCCCTAAGTCATCTCCCATGCACGGTGCGTATGTCTGGTAGGCTCTCAATATCATAGCCGGGGAAGCTCTCGGCGATACTCTCTTCCTAGCCGTACGTATCATCCTTGCCATCTAGAGAAAGAAGGAAAAATTTCAATCAGTTTCATCTGGTCACATTCTATATCTATATAGTCTAGGTAAGTGCCAACGCACTTTCGATTGATTCTACACACTTTAAAATTTCTCAATCTTTTAGTATAGTATACTTTCTTAGTATAACGGTTAAAATATTACTCGTCTAAGTGACTTATTGGCTTCGAATACTTTATTTTACTTACTGATTAGTATTGAATTATCCCTTTCTAAATTTTATTGCTGCTAAGAATGATACATTATAGAATCGAACCCTTTTCTGGATTGATGTTTAAGAAAGGAAAGATCATTTCCTTTTATTCTTCTCGTAGGTTAGGATTTGGCTTTAGTTGGGATGTTCTCGTTTCCGAGTAACTGTGAAAGTTTTCTTCAAAATTCTCGTCTATGTTTTCTCTTTATCAAAGAAAACACACAATTTAGCATTCCAAGTTCACCATGGAACTCTGAACTTCTATTCTCAGAAATTGAAGTAACGGATTCTGTCCGTTCTGACGCGTTCATATTAAAATGAACTGCTTAGCTTCTCCTCATTGCGCGTGATGCACGGAAGCGCTCGGGTTTTGTCGACTCATCTCAGGTGTCTAGTGGAACAATACTAGACATAAATCTCAAAAGACTCTCGGGTTTCAAGCACAAAAATTTGCTCTGATACCACTCTGTCACGTCCCCATTTCACTTCTCTAAGTGAAATCGAGGAAAACGTGACTAAATAGGAAATACAGATAAGGAAAACGAAACGAAACATTTATAAACGGATATAACGTGAAACGTACATCAAAGAGGAAGATTCTGACAGAGTTGTGAGACCGAAGTCCCATACATCAACAAGAACTTAACGTTTGAAGTCATTAGGGAATTAAAGCAACGTCAAGAAAATACAGAAACAAGTACAAGTCTGAACTACATAGTTCGAAAGCAAGATAGATAGCAAAAAAAAAAAGGTTCTTGGATCTAAACAAAAGTCTAGCAGCGGAAACTGGATCAATATCTAGGTTTACATGTATGACGACATATAAACCACCGAGAGTAAAACAACAAGAGTTTGACTAAACCCACTGCCAAGCCTTCCACTTCGTCATCACGACTTAACCTGCACATTTATAAATATATGCAGGGCTGAGTACGAAAGTACTCAGTAAACACATGCCGAAATCACATTCGTACTGATATATTTGCAATTGCCGTAATACAGTGCAACATAGGGATTTTGTCACTAAAGAACCTATGTTCACTAAAATTCTTGTGATCTTAAAAGTTCGACTGGCCAGTCTAAGTTCTGGAGTAATCAAACATATCTGTAATTCTGTGTGTCGGGAAAGTGGCCACTTTCCGCGAACACTGAACCGGCCAACCCACTAAGATGACTCACGGTTCTGGTGTACACTAACCTTAAAAGATATAAATCTTTAAAGGTCCGAAATCGATTAATTCATCAACAGATACGCATCATACCAAAATATAAACATTTTCGACAATGCAATACTTCATAACATTTCAAATTCTAGAGCATTCTAAACGAAAATCATACTTTGGTACAACGCATGCGATTTTATTTGTAAAAGAAAGCCTACCTGAACTGCTTCTTTGTCTAACGAGAATCTGATGCAGATCGATTGAAATTTCCTTTCGCCGAACCTTAATCGTAATTAAGAGGAAAATACTCATCATGAGTATTAATTTGTCTTATCTAATCAAAATGAAATAGTACTCTTATTTCAAAATTTTCTATTTATTACTCAATTTAGAATCGAGTTTCTAGTAATTAATCCAACTCATCTTCGAAGGGTTCCAATAGTTATCTATTTATCGAATTTATTTATAATATTCTCTAAGTCATCTTATCTAATTGAGGTACTATAGTAAGCCGAGATAACTTACTCAAAATAGTTTAATAACGGGGATTATAATTATTCGAGATACTTACTTGAATTATATAAATTCTAATTTGAGTGCTTAGTCAAAGCTCTAATGGTTAGTACTAATCTATTTAATACCATTTTAGGATTTTATAGCCATTAAGAATATTATTACAAAATTCATAATTAATGGATCTAATTTATTTGATTAAATCTAACTATTTATAATTAATCCCTTTAATTACTATCTTAAACCAAAGATTAATTTATTTAAACATTATTAAGAGATAACCTAATCCATTATTAATACCAAATTCTGAATTAATAAGCCCATTACAAAAAAAATCGAGCCCAATCCATTAACATATAAATCAGCCCAATTACAATTAATTGATGGTCCAATAGATATTTATATTTCTACAGCCCATTTTATTCTCATTTTACGACCCATTTGATTTTATTAACTCGGGCCCAAACCGTTTTATTATACCCGGCCCATTTGATTAATTGCTTCTATCCCTAACCCTAACGCTAACAACACCAAATCACCCCATCTTTCTGCTTCTCTCTCGACTGCCTCCCTCTCTATCTCCCGACTGTTCTCTCTAATTCTGGAGGAAGACTCACCAGCGCCACTGTCTCTTGCTTGATTCTCTTCGCCGCTCCTTCGCTCTCTTCTTCTTTGCTCGGTCCTCTCTTCACCCTGGGTTCCAGTCGCCATATACACCATGAGGTAATCTTCTATTTCTAGATTATTAACCTTTTAGAATCTGAATTTTCTGTTTTGTAAACCTAGGTTTCAATTACTATCTCGATTCGCCCTCCCTGCATTTTGAAGTTTCCTTGCGTGAATCAATATGTTTTAAATTTTGATTTTTCTTCCAAATTTGTTTCTAAACTTCTAAATCTTAACACTTTGTTTTCTCTCTCGACTTATTTGCGAGATGTTTTCACTGAGGGGTGCTCGTCGGGGCTTCTCAAACTTCGGTTCCTGGGCTTCTTCTTCTCAGGTAATCGTTTTTAGCTCTTTTCCTAAAATTCTCAGGTTTGCATTATGCATGTCTCTCTCTTTTATTTCTCCTTCTTTTTCTTGATTTTAAAGACTTGGCAGTCTCTGTTTCGTATTGTGGGGTTCAAACTCTTAAATCTGTATTTCAGTTTTCGAACTGTGAAGTGGAAATAGCTTCAGTTTAGTTAGGAGTTTCAGAAGTTTTATCGGTTTAGAGCTTTTATCAAATACTGACCTTTGATTTGTTTTTCTTATTCTGGTTGAGAAAATATTTGTTGCCGGTCTTGTTCTAAATTGTTCGTCGGAAGGGTTCTGGAGATTTGTAGCTACGTGATATTTTTATAGATTTCTAAGGTTAGAATCTACTTATGTATCAGTGAAAGGCTATGTGTTCTGTTCTAGAGTCTGCATGTATATAAATATAAGTCTCTAGTTAGGTCCTGAAATCTGCAAGTTGTTCTCCAACAATCAGAATCTAAAAGCTTCTCGGTCTACAATTTCTAAACTTGCAAAAATCTGAGCTTTAACAGTTAAACGCTTCTAATTATTTTTACCTCTTCGTTCTTTAAGTTTTTAAGAAAAATAAGGCCAAGTGTTCAGTTTTCTTTTAACATTTACAAAAAAACACAGTTTTCTTTTCTTTAAAGGAAGCTGAAGATCTCGTATAGATGCTAAGGATTTCACCGTACACACCCACGCACATACAAATATAAGAGGGTTCTGAAATAGTAAGCATGAGTTTCAACTTATGGGATGTTTTGAAGTTGTAAGCTCAGCATAATTAACTAGGTTTTAAGGTCTTTCTTAACACAACAGGGAAAGAAAACTGAACTGCTTAACATGGTGTTTACCTCTATACTTCTGGAAGTTCTGAGTGGAAAAGACTTGAGGTAACTTCTGGGTGTGGGTAAGAGCTATTCTGAAAAGTTTTTAGTGAATTAAAACTGAACTCTTTGAAAAGAATGAAGTGAGGTGTTTCAGTTGGGGTTTAGTATTAGACTGAGAGGATGAAACCAAGCTTAGCTTTACTGCTTCTAAATTTGGACCTTGGGGTGAGAGGGACTCTTCTCTTGAGTGGAAAATGCTTCTACGTATGTGTGTTGAAGTGGTAGAGAATGTATGTGGTAGGATGGAATATAACAGAGTGGTTTTGGGTGGGTTTACAATATAGCAGTTCTTTAACCTACTCTTGCCTATCTCTAGACACTTGAGTCATCCTACAAATATTACAGCTTGCTCTTTACTGCACTTGTTATATCTCTGGACTTTGGGGCTGGCATTAAACTGATATGTGTGTTTTCTCCCTTTTTGCAGGTATACTGCGAGAGAAAAGATGGAGAAGTGACTATAAGCCACTGCTCTTATTGCTGCTGCTGCTGTTCATTCTTTCCTTCTCTACTATACTTTGGCCAAATTTCTTTAGTTCACATTAAAGTGAATAGATTTGGGGCAGTAGTAGAAATCTTATATTAAAGTCTAAGATTTGCTATTGACTCATGTCTATCCTATAATACCTAAAGTGTATGCATTAGTTATAGCTTCTACTAGTACACTGATACATAACATTGTTTGTACTCGGTTGAAACATAGTTCAAAAGTCCAAAATTTTACACTCTTTCTGGATTGCTGCAGATATATATATATATATATATATATATATATATATATATATATTCTATGCTTGCACTCTATACTATATATATGTTATACGTGTGTTTCTCATCAGCACACAAAGATAAATCGAGTATTAAGACGTAATGAGATTTCTAATTATTCCTCTCTTTATTTCCAAACTTTAATCTAAAAAAAATCCCGCTTATCTAAACTTGGAAAACACTAATTAATATAATTGTATCTCACAATCAGATTATAAAGTCTTCATCATCACAAAGATAAACATTTAAACAAACTTCATAATTATATATATATATATATATATATATCTAATAGTTAGTATCTAACTAAAGTTTCATAATTAATTAAGGCACTTGACTTGCCTTTGCATAGGTTTTCAAATTTTCGTAACAAACTTAACTATTGTTTATGCACCGAAATAATTATTTAGTCCGTCTTTTAAATAATCTCATTATCCAAACGAGCTTACATAATATTTATCATTACTCCAATGACTATAATGCGTACGAAAAATAATAGCTACTAATATCAATTAGCTAATCGACATTTTAATATATATATATCGAAATTTTCTCGAGCAGATTTCTGATACATGATAAAATGTAGAAAAAAATTTTACGGGCCATTACAAAAAAGTCCGCCCGATAGTATAGGTTAAAACACTACTTTTTGTAATTATTATTTAATTTAAATTATCATTGTAATATTTATATTTTTTATGACTTTGATAGATAATGAATAAAATACTTTTAAAGTTTTAATTGTTTATTTTGGGATTGTTATATAATTTAAATTATTAACTTATAGTGTTCATATTTTATGTTTTTAATTATTTATTCAGAGTTTTATTAACATTTCAAGGTGTTAATTGCATAGTTTTATTTTACGTTGTAATTGTCAAATTTTCTATGAATTTTCTTATTTATTTTAAATAAATTAAACTTTGGGCCCGCCGAGAAAAAAGCCCGTCCGCCCGGAGTCTGATCGGGCCTAACATTTTGAAGCCCAAAAATATTCGGACGGACTTGAGCGGGCCTCAAAATTCTGAAAAGCCCATCGGGCCCGGATTGGGTGGGTCAGGTCCGCCACTTTGCCAGCTCTAGCCACCGCCCCTCAAAATTTCAAATTTTGTGTGTATATATATATATATATATATATATATATATTTATATAATAAATAGTTTGTTTACTTTATATTTTATTTTCAACAAAAATTTTTATCAAATTATATTTAAGGCCATTAATTTGGTCCATTAAGATATGTATTATTATATACGAATATGTTAAATTTGTTAGATTAACATTATAGATTTTAGTCACACATTGTAACTTGCAATTAATAGTTTTTTTTTTCTTCATAATTTGCAACACTGCGACATTTTTCAAATATTTTTTCAATTTTCTATATGTTATTTAATATGATTTTTGGCTAATCTCTTCTATTCCAACATCGGTTAAAACTTAAAAAAGTTCAAGCGCGATTATACTGTGAGATATAATTTGTTATTTATATTTTAATTCATATGCAAATATTTGTTGTTATCTATTTTAAGGGTTTGGAATTAATTAATAGTGAATTAAATTGGTCATACAAGATCTCAACTATATGTCTCTTGATGTACCGCATCGTATGATTGCTTTTTTTATGCTTCATATTTTTTTTTTAAATATAGTTTTTTTATATGAAAGTAATCTTGTATTTTTTATATACAAATTCATAAATCAACACAATAAAGTACAAAACACTTCTTTTTTTCAATGATAACAAGAAACACCCACAGAGTGTTGAGAAAAATTCTAGTTCACTGATTTTGAAATTTAAAGAGTTGATGCTGTCCATGTGGATAATAATGTTATTTTTGAAATTATCAATCCACCAATAAATATTGTTGAGTCTCATGCATTCTCAAAAGAGCTACCAAAGCTTGATCTCAATTCTAATAATTTTTATATTGAACAAGATCTTGGATTGTGTACGTCTATATGAAGTTATCTGATTGATAAAAGAGATGAGATTAGACGTGCTTATTTAATTGTGGGTCCTTATCAATAAATTCCAGATAAATCATCGATCGGAATATGTGGATAAGAATTATAAAAGGTTTCTATCAGTTTGGGATAAGAAATATAGCAAATTTAATAATTTTGATATTCAAAAAATTCGCCCCTCTCTAATTAAAATCATGGCTCCGTCCTTGGTCACCTTCACTGTAATTTACATTGATGAATTGTATAATGGGTGGCTGAGGGAGTGTAGTAGTTGGTTTTAACTCCATTATGCTTATGTTTCTTTCCCAAGCAGTCAATCCAAGGCAATCCTCTTTAGAATTAATCAATGGCGACTCTAGGTATATTTTTCCGCCTTCGGTTTATCATTTCTCGGATAATCGTCATAGATTTTACGATCCTAGAGTTTTATTATTTATGCCCTAATTATGAAATTATGTCTAATATTTTATATTTTAAATAATTTATATTACGTCAAGTCTCTTCTCTATTAAACTAGAAAATGTGCTCGTGTGATGCACGATTACAAATTAATTATGAATTGTAATACATATGTCAATATATTACTATATAAGTATTTATATTGATTTATATTACAAAATATTGTCACTTGAATATACCTTTTGTCTTTTATATTTGAATTATTGCTTCAAATTATAATAGGTGGCTCGGTACTTGATCATCACTTTAAGTTAAATATCAAAATTATTATTATTTATATTGTTAAAAGATATATGCACCTTTATTGAGTTATATTATGGTTGTACCAAAACCATCTTTGTATTATGGTTGTACCAAAACCATCTATAAAATTTGAAATACCTCTTTCTAGACAATATTTGTTGTATTATTAGCATTATTTTAATTTTCTCCACCAATCAAAATTTTCAGTCCTCGAATTTTGACTCTTGAAATTTAGAATATAATGTGTTTTCAATAATAAAAAAAAAAGGCTTACATTTAATCACAATTTCAGCCCATAAAATTATATCTAACCCAAACCTAATGATAAAAAATAAACCAACCAATTTTGTACATATGTTTGGGCCCAAAGATTGTTAAAATCATCCAAGCATATATTAAATTACCAAAACATAAGCTCAACCCACATAATTATTCAGTCCACATTAATTGCTTATACTGAATCCACATATCATTTAACCGATTGACCCACCCGACTACATTGTACAAATAATGTAAACCATAACCTAAATTATAATTCTCTCACACTCTGCCCCCTATCTCGGCACTGGAAATATTACCCAGCTATTTCTCTAAATATTTCTCCTTCTCAAAGTAACAAACTCTCTTTTCTCTTCTCTAAAATGAAGATCTGTTAAGATATGTTTTAAAAAATTCAAGATCTGTTTAGATTTGTACAATAATTGAAGATATGTTCATATATATTACTCCCTCCGTCCACGAAATAAGTTCCTAATTTGACCCGGTGCGGATTTTTATGTAGTGCTTTTGACTTTAATGATGATATGTAATAAGTGGAATGAGGGTCCCACTTGATATATTATTTTAAATTGTGTTGTGTGTAGTTAGTGGATTTTGGGTCCCACTTAATGTATTATATTAAAATGAGTTGTGTGTAGAGAGTATGGTGAGTCCACTTACTATAAATGGAAAGTTTAAAGTAGGAAGAAGTTTTGTGGACGGACGAAAATGGCAAATTAGGAACTTCTTTCGTGAACGGAGGGAGTATTATTTTGTCATTTTTCGTATTTGTTATAATGACAACATCATATTTTTCCAGCTAATTTATTTATTTTTAAAATGAACCATGTAATTTTAAAACAATTTTTTCCTTCAGTTTTTCATATTAAGTCAATTGTACTTCTCACCATATGCAGTATTATGTAGTTCTCGCCATATGTAGTATTATCATTTATATAAAACATTTTTTCCATCAATTTTGTAAATTGTATGTTAAAAATTAATTTAATTTAGTTGTTTACTTTGATATAAGTTTCTATAAGTGAAAAAAAATTCAGGTGCTTTAGCCTTCATTTCTATTGCTTCTTGCAATTAATTAGTACTCCCTATGATTTAATTAATATGTATATTTTCATCTTTAATAGTTCAGTAATTAGTTATCGTTTAGGCCCATAAAGTTAATTTATTTTCGGCCCATTTAATTTACTTGTCGACCCACCATATCTTTATAACTCGGCTCAGTCTCTATAAATAAAAGTGGGCCCAAGAACCTTAACCGGCCAATAACCCACTTATTCGGCCCATAACTCATTCAACACTTCTAGCCCTAATCTTAAAACTATCTTAAGATATAACTACGTTTTATAATTATTGTGTGTCCAACAATAAAACACATATATCAAATTTAATTATATATACATATCAATCCATAAAATTATACATAACCCAAATCCAATGAAAAAAAAATAATCAGCCCATTTTATACACATATTTGGGCCCAAATAATGTAAAAATCGGCCCAACGAAAATTAAATTACCAAATTGAAGTTCAACCCTCATATATATCCAGCCAATACTAATTATTTATTTACTTAGAAGAAGCATATTTGATAGATTTATATATTATTATTTCAACAATGTTAATTCTTATAGCACCAAAAATGTTAATATTGGAAAATAGGTAATATTTATTATTATTTAATCCTTTATTTTCACAAATTAATTATGATTAAGTTTGATTATTAGGTTCTTAAATTTATAATTGTAATCTTCTTGAATAATTAAGATTTTTATTTTTTATTTTAGATTAAAATTGGTGACTATGAATAAATTTTGTATATTAATATTTTATATTTTTGGGGCTATGACTAAGATTTATATCTTTTATTGTAACTTAAAATTTTTTGTTACAATTAAAAAATTATTATATTTTTATTAATTTTATTATTATTGTAAATTGGTTGATTTGTTTAAAATAACTCGAAAATTGTACATAACACAAACCAAATTAAAAAAATTTAAGTAGTTCAGTTTATACATATCATTGGGCCCAAATAATGTTAAAATCGGCCCAATAGAAATTTTACTACCAAACTGAAGCCCCACATATATATACAACCCAAACTAATTATAAATACCCAATCTACATACTACAATATAATTAACCCGCCACTCCCATCTCGGCCCGTCTCAATAGCCAAGCCACATACAAATTGAATAACCTGACCCAAATTGTCCCGACCCGCACCGACCCGACATATCTACTTAGTATAAATAATAAAAATCCTATTTCCGAATCAATTTTCAGCCTCTCTCTCGCTATTACTGCTTCTCTCTTTATTTTTCCTTAGCAGAGTAAGAAAATGTCTTCTCACTACAAAAAAAGTTTATTTAGCAACGGAATTTTTCCGTCACTAAAATAAGAAATTCCGTTACTAAAGATGTTAGTAACGGAATTGTAACGGATTTATCCGTAGTAATATTGATGGTTGCTAAAAAAATTTAACAACGGAATATATTCCGTTACTATATAACAACGGAATTGTAACGGAATTTTTGTTTCTAAAATGAATTTTTCAATTTTAGTAACGGAGTTGTAACAGAAAATTTCGTTACCAAATTTTAATACTCCCTCCGTCCCACCAAAGTAGTCCCCTTTGATTATAATACTACACTCATTTTAATATAATAGGGGACTACTTTCGTGGGACGGAGGGAGTAATGGATAATTCCGTCACTAATTCTGTTACTAAAATTGAACAACAAATTCCGTAACAATTCCGTTATTAATCCGTTAAAATTTAGAAACGGAAAATTTTTCCGTCACTATTCCGTTGCTAGAAAATGTGTTTTTTGTAGTGTCTCTAGCTCTCTCCAACCTTGTCTTATCGCCGACGTCTCTCAGACTGTCAGCGTTATCTTCCTTTGGTCGCCCTATCTACTCCAATCTTCTTACCCTTTTTTTATGTTATGTATTTGTGTTATTATACAGCATGTTGAAAGTGTATTAACCACTCTAGGCAGTAAAATGCGGAAGCTAAATAGAAGACACAAAGATAATTTTTGCGTAGGTTATATAAATCAATAACTTACACGAGCCTTATGGCCAGAAACCAATATAAAAAATAAGTGTTGAAGATTACAATGCTGAACTACACTATAACACAACACTATTAATAAAAAAAAAACTAAATGTACGTTCTTGAAAGCTAGAATCGTACGCAATGAAAACTATGAAAATAATTATGAAAAAAGACGCCTTTCAAATCTGAAGTTCTTCAACTATTTATAGGTAGACGTCTTGTGGACTAAGTTGGGTCTAGATCCATAAATATAGCAATCGCTCACTTAGCCACTCTTCTAGAACATGGTTTGTTGAGCCAGCAACGCTCCTTAAAATGTGGAACAGAATCATGCGGTTGTTGACTCCTTAATTTGTGGAACATAATTCCACTTGCATGATTGCATAGTTCAAGACTTGGTCTCCACTCCATCCTACGTGTGTTGCTTCAACGTTGCTGAGTCTGCACTCCTCGTGGCTGCTTAGGTGGTTGCTGTGTCACCAGTCCATGTCATGTTAAGCTGGAGTCCCAGTCAGTCCACCTATGAAGAAAGCAAAAACATACATGTTAGGTCAACATTTGAATAACATTTTTAAATAGAAAAACTAAACCTAAAAAACTCCTCATTTTTTGCGCCTTCTTCACAAAACTTATTCAAAGGCTTCTTAGGAGTGCTCCCCCTATTTTCATGCCTGCAAAAAAATCTTCAACAATAGCAAGCAAGCATACATATACGAAAAATAGCATAAGCAACATCACACAAGTATCACATGTAGTAAACATCAACAATAGCAAAAATCATATATATCATCCAAAGTTTTAAAGGTCATTGCTACATCCACATCAAGTTCATGCCATAAAACAAAGCAAAATAAAAAACAGAAATTGTTTGAAATTATCCACCACATCAAAAAAACAAAAAAAAAATTATTATTTTAAGACCACACAGGGTCACAAGATCACTCATGCCTCCACATCATCACCATCAACAGGGTCCTCAACATCAGCTGCTCTGGCTCCAGAACCTTCAGCCACGACCATTTCTCCCCATTTTTGTTAAGAGAGGCATTCCTCGAGTAGTGGTCTCATGGCAGTCAGGCTAGCAATGGTTGTTATAGCCTGCTGGAGTAGTTGTTGTGGAACCAGAACACGAACACCATCGGGGGCAACTGGGGCAGCATGAGCAGGGTTCTTCCATGGAAGATCAGCATCTTTGACTTTGTTGAAAAACAAGTTGTGTATGGCATAGTCCGAGATAGGTAAAGCCTCCTTGCTTTTAGTTATCTCCTTGAAACCCTGCTTCTCCAACATCCTGCATATCAAGGAGGGAAAAGGCAGCGTGCTTAATTGAGCCTTGACTGCAAGGTTAGCCTGATCAAATATAATTCTCCCAAGGTTGAACGACATGTTGAGTCCGATCAGGTACAACAAGACACCGTGTTGTTGTGTGACAAGCATAACATTGGAGGACACTATCCAATTGAAGGTTATCACCTCGTGCAAGACTGAATACAAGTGTGATAGACTGGACAAATTCATAGGCTGGACCCAACGAGACCTTTTACCCCCCGTTATCAACTTGGCAACTTCATCCAAACTAGGAACAACCTTACTCTCAATATTCAGTAACCCAAACGCAACATTAATTGACTCGAAGTAAAATCAAAGATTGTAATGCCCCGCTATTTTTAGAGCTATCTCGTATTAGAAAATTCATGACTAATTAAAATTTCGTGAATATGAACGTTGAAATAATTATTCTCATAGTATCTAAATTGGAATAATTCCAATTTCAAATTATGAATGAGATTTAATATGGGATTAAATCTTTGTTAATTATTATTAAGAACTAGTATCAAATATTATCCTAAAGGAAATTATATTATTATTATTATTCTTATGATTATTATTGTGATACCTTAAGGAATTTAGAGAAGTAATATCCACCAAGTAAAGTTAAAACACAATCTTCTAAATTATTTAGATGAGATTGTATAATTACTCTCTTGAAATATTAAATAATTGTAACAAAAAGTATAAGATAGGATGTGTAAAATAAATACTTATATGTATATATGAGTATAGATGACATGGATTTAATAAACAAGAAATGAATTAAGATAGAAACCCATAAAGCTGTTACACGAATTGTTAATGAAGAAAGAAGATAAAATACTGTCTTAATAAACTTACATCTGATTGTGTCTATCTTGTAACCTAAAGAAAAAAAAAATAAATAAATACAAACATCAAGTGGTGTATATAAAGAAGGGTACAAAGACAAGCTAAAGTAGGATAAGGCTGCAATGAACCTCATAAGAAGACCTATAAAAGATTTCTAAAAAGTGTTAAAAGAGATATTATCAAAGAACTCAAAATCTCTAAAAAGTGGGATTTGGACGGCTGCCTAGGGAAGGAAAGGCAGGAACTGCACTACTACCCTCCCTCACACAAACCAAGACCCTGCATAAGCTGCCAAATCCAAACCAATAAGAATAAAAAGAGTAAGAAAATAGAGCAAGTTAGAGAATTAAATAAGAGAAATTGATAGCATAGGCTGCAGTAGTAGGCGGCTGAAGAGAGAAATAGGAGCAGAGCTGCTGCCACACGCCTCACTTCACTTCACTCAATCTATCCACACCCTGCAGCATCCAGAGAAGTGAGTCTAGTGCAGATAGCAAGTAGGGAGAGAGCAACCAATAAAGATTCATTGCCTCTCTATATAAAGAAGTAAAACCTTAGCAAATAATTATAACCCACTCAAACCATACTAAAATGCTGCCGAATTTGAGACTTAAAGGAAGAACCAGGAGAAGAGAAGAAATAGCAGTTCATAAGGTAATGAAACTAAACTCTAGTTATACCTTCCATTTATACCTCGTAGAGTTCAAACTTACAATCATATGTCTATAAACTATGTTCTGCTCTCCTAAGTATCACATGAAAACAGAAAACTTAGAACCATTCCCAATCCATGAAAACAGAAGTATCAACCAGACAGTTTTCAAGCTTTTAAAACATAGGCTTATACTCAAACATCTCCAGATTTCAGAATATAAGAATAAAACCAGGTAGTTATCAAGTCCAGTACATATATATATATATATATATATATATATATATATATATATTTCAGATTTTAGAACATAGGTCTTTGTTGATATATTTCAGACCTTAGTACATAGACTAGTATTCAGAACTTCAGAACAATTAGCATATCTTCAGAATATATAGCATACGTTTCAGAACATATAACATAGAAATAAGAACATTTCCTACTCCACTATATATGCATAATGGTACAGAACATATACACATACAAATTCCAGAAACCATAAAATTTAAAATACAGATCAGAATAAGAGATTATGAAATTGATTTAAATCTGAAACTATCACTAAAAATCTGTAATAAATCAGAATATTAATAAAAAGGTGTGGTAAGGGAGATAGATTAAGAAATTACCTAAGGAGGAAATCTGCTCTCCCAAGACAGTTCCAGAATCAGAAGCCCCGCTTCAACATTTAACCCTCGCAAATAAGAACCAAATCGACCAAACTAAGCATCTCATTAGAGTAAGGAAATAAGCATAATCAGAAAGGAAGGAAATAAATTCAGAAACTAGGATTTCCCCCAAACCCTTCCCAAATTGAGTCTTAGTTCAAATCTTTAACATGCAGAGCTAGAGAATTAAGAAATGAAATAAAGACTTCCACAAACTGTAAAGAATTAAGTTTAGAAATTTCCTAGAGGGAGGAATCGAGAGAAGGCTGAGACAGAATCTCAGGCGAGAGGTAACGGCGGCTGGCGGGAGAAACTCCGGTGAGTCACTCTGCCGTCCAGTAGAGGAGTTCGCCGAGAATCAATCAGATAGAGACTAAAGATTTTTGGAGAAATTTTGAAGAAATAATAAAGATTGAAACTGAAGTTAGAACCCACAAACATAGAAAGACATATAGAGAAAAGATGAGAATTGTACCTTAGGAGATGATCTTTGGCGACTTAGCGCCGGTGAGCTTCCACCGTGAGTCGAAAGCTGCGAGAAGAAGAGACAGGGAGATCAGAGAGAGAGTCGAGAAACTATGAGATAGAGTGGATCGACCAAGAGAAGGAGAGAGAGAGAAGTGAGGGCCGATGGGGAAGGCAGCCGGTGGAGCGCCGACAGTGATAGAGAAACAACTGAGAGATTATGGGCGAGCGCAGCGGAAGAGATTGCCGAGAGATAGAAAGATGAGTGTGTAGGTGTGTACTGTTTTGTGTTGGTGCAGCTGAATAAGGGAGAAGAAAGAGTTGAAGGTGAAAGTGGACAAGTGTGTGTGCTTGCCTACTTAGGGTTAATGGGTGTGTCTAGAACATGGGTTAGGAGTTGGGCCGGGTCACGGGCTGGGTTAAATAGAAGGATGGGCCAATTTATTTAATTTAACTTGGCCCAGGAGAAGTTTAGTCTAATTATTCTTATGGGCCGAGATTTACTAAAGGATTGGGCCAAGCTATAGTTAAATGTCTGGGCCGAAATTATTAAGTAGTGGGCCGAGTTTTGAGTCCAGTTTAATAATTCATTGGGCTTAAGTTAAAATATGATAATTAATACTAATGGGCCGAAATTCATATTAAGATGGGTTGGAAAATTTTTGGAGTAGACTAGAATTAATTAGTGTTATAACATGTTAATAGGATTAGATTTTATTTAAATGGGCTAAGATTTACTTAATCATTTGATTAATAAATTAATCGAATAAGGCTTAATTAAATTAAGCTTGTCTTTTAATTAAGATGGAGCTCAATTAATTAGTGATATTAATAATGGAAGAAGGGATAATATATATACATTTAAGTGTTAATATTTAAAGCTATTAATTTGGACAAATTAAAGCCAAAGTATTAAATCAAAAAGATCCAATTTATTAGTAATTGGGATCTAAATTAAGAGAATTAAGGTCTCTAATTTTATTAAGGATGGATTTAAGGAATTTAAAATTTGAGGTTTGAAAGGATTTAATAATTTGAACTTAAATGAATAATTAATGATCAAGAATTAATTATTTCATTAAGTGTTAATACACTTATTGCATTAAAGGCAATTACCGGAATGAATTGAATTGAGGATTCAACACTTTATAAGTAATATTGATCTTAAGTATCAATACCTCGATTAACGAGTCGAAACGAGAACCAAGAATATATATATTCTTACGACTAAAGGTTCCAAATGCACGAAGGATATTTTAATTTATACGAGTTTTTCTAAAGGTTCGTACGAGAGACCTGTTTCGCGTTTCGAGACCAAAGCAAGTGCAATCCAAAGTTATCCAAGTAGGCTTTTCTAACTCTATAAAATACGTGTGCTCATATGCATTTATGTTATTTTATTTCGAAGAGATTTTGCAAATATGTTTTAAGTATTGTCTTGCCGAAAATGATTTATGTTTTGTATCAATGCCTATCTGGAAGAAGTTAAAGGATCTAAATAAATGAAATCGAATTCGGGTTCCAGTGGGTAAGCATCCCCACTCGAACTAGTGTACACAAGTAAATAACCGGGAGTCGACGTAGATGTTGACCGGTTACAGTGGACCGTGAGTCATCTTAGCGGGTTGGCCGGTTCGGTGTCCGTAGAAGGTGGCCACCTTCTCGGTACCATAAGTTAAAGTGCAGATATGGCTTGAATACTAAAGAAAAGACTGATCAGTCAAAATACAGGTTTCACAAAAGGATTTAGTGAGCGTAGGTGCTTTTAAAGAAAATCCCTACGTGTCACACTTACGGCATTGACAATTATATATGTATGTGTGCGATTTTGGCATGTGTCTACTGAGTACTTTTGTACTCAGCCCTGCATGTATTTATAAATGTGCAGGTTGAGCTGTGATGTCAAGGAGGAGTGCTCAGCGATGGTTTTGTCGAACTCAATTAGTGTTAACTCTTGGGGGTTCTACGTGTCTTCATACACGTAGGATTTTATTATGCGATCCTACATATTCCGCTGCAAGAGGTTCCATTTTTTTTGTTTGACGAATGTGTCAATTCAGAGTTAAACTCTTGTTATGAACTAAGACTCAGTTATAAAATATCCTTTCGTTCGGTTAAGTCCACAGTTTTCCTTTTATCCTTTAGTTAATTAGTTGTTTTTATAGTCGCGTGTCCGGACTTCGCCACAAGGGCGGAGAACGGGGCGTGACAAAGATATTGTTGTAGAGGCAGACTTTCCCCTACCTATTAGAAGTAGGGTTCCCAAAAGATTTATGCAAATTACAGTAAACATGGCGGACAATCGTCTTGACATACGGAGGCAACTTATACATAGTGTCTAACAGACCATGAAGTTCAAAGAATTCAATGAGATTGTTGTCATCGAATGTTACCTCGTCAATTGAGCGTTCGCACATGCACGGGTCATTGCGGAGGTGTTTCCGCTTCACAGTCGCGATCTCATCATAGAATTGTATGTAGACTGCTTTGTTGGGGTCTAAGTCAGAGTCAGCAGAGGCCAACTGGTCGGACTCTTCCTCCAGTTTCTCCAGTTGGTGGTCCATTTGTTGCACTGCTTGTAGGGTCTCCGTGGTTGCATCCTGCATGGGTTTCTTTCCCTCCTTCACCTCTACCCGTTTAGCTAGATCAGCCAGCGCATCCTTGATGATCTCGTTGGCATCTAGGATTTTCTCGGAGTCTGCTTGCTCGATTTCAGGGGTGGTCTTCTCTTCCTTAACCACCACCTCCTCCGTTCGAGCACGTTTGGGGGTGGAAGAGACCTCCTCATCACTGTCGTCCTGCAGAGTGACAGTGGGTATGGGATTCTTGGCTTTCTTGGAGGTAGCAGTGTGGCTGGTCTTCTTGGAGCCGCGGGTTACAGGTTTTCACTTTTTCGGCTGGGGTTTCTCCTGGACAGAACCATAAGCCTTCTCCTCGACGACGATGGTGTGGTTTAGAGGAGCAGTGGCATCATCTAGGGTAACAATGTTTACATTTGCGCCTACCCCTTCCTGAAAAGTGGGATCGCCAGTGCTTTTCTCCGTCGATGGTGGGGGTGGTGCAGCATCAGCCGCCTTTGGAACCACGGGTGCTGGTTGAAAAGTGACATGAATCTCCTACAAAATCTGGGGGTTGACTGCAATAAGGGCTTTCAAAATAGCAGTGAAGTCAAGAGGGTTAGGGTTAGCCATTAGAGCTATACAAAAAAAATCTTGCAGAGAAAAATGGAGAGTAGGGGCTGGAGGTGGAAGACGAAAAGAAGGTGAGAGTGTTTATGTCTGGGTAGAAGTGAAGAGTAAAGAAAAATGTGAGGAGTTATACGGAAGGTATTGAGGGTAGTGGGAGAGACTGATCAACATTGGAGAACGTGAAAGATGTGAGTGAGAGAGTGGGAGAGAGAGAGAAGGCTGACGATTTTCTCTGGGATGACGTGTGTTGATGGCTGACAACTTTGGCAGCATCATCATGAGGGGAGAGAAAGGAGTGATATGGCGATTCAAATTCAAAAAAAAATGTCTCATCACATCTCCAACTACCAAGAACAAACATATAGATAGTTATAACCCACTAACAATAAAAATTAGTCGGATTTCGAGAAATTAGCAAGCATACAATAATGTCCAACACAAATTGCTGACAAGAGTGTTCAGGAAATAAACAAAAGGACAAAAAATTTCAAGTTATTTAAAGAAACATAGTTTAACTTGCTCTGTTGTGCCAACATCCCCTCAACATCGACCTGGTTTATGAAAAAAAAATATAAGTGCAGAACTACAAGAATCCAAGGACTAGTTAGTGTAGACTGCATCGTTGCAGCGAACGTCGTGCCCCTAGTCTTTCATCCTTGAGAGTAGTCGTAGTTGCAATCATTTTGTAAGGTAGCATCGTCGTAGTGAACGTCGTGCCCCCCAAACTACTTTGATTGTTTACCACACTGTTATAGTAACATATAGTATAAAATACCAGGTGTCTGCAAGAGAACGTGTTAGCTAAATGTTATACCAGCAAGTTAAGCAACAACAGTTACACCAAATAAGATAGAAAGTTTTTAAACTAGAATGTTACGATCAGCTATCCTTCGAGTACGAATTCTAAATCTAGAAATGACTAACTAGAAATCAAAAGTATCGACCCTAGAACAATAGGTCGAGAGGTGCTCAAAATATAGATGCAAACGTATGGAAATGAATGATAAAAGTGTCTGAAAAATCGCCTCTAAAGATGTGTCTCGAAAAAGGTGTCCTTCGAATGAGAAACGCATCGGGTATATATAGGCGAGAGGGGAAGTCAGTGACCGCTCAAAGTCAGCGGCCGCTGAATGGCACGGTTATGCGGGTCGCGGGCGTGGCCATTGGCCACTGACTGAGTCAGCTGCGTGGTCAGCGACCACTAACCCTCGCACGCTGGCTCGGCTGTGGCGCACACCACCTAGTCAGCGGCCGCTTAGGGCTACACGGCCGCTAACTAGTGCTCTCGGCACTAGTCTTCACTCTTTCGTTATTTCTCAATCTTTTCTCGTCTCTTTTCCAACTTCAACACTCGTTTAGGTTTGTGATCTCGAAACATAAAATGAACCGTAAATCGAGCCAAAACATCATGCAAAGAGGGAAAATAACAAGAATAAAGACACGGAAAATATGAGTTTAGACGATCAAAAAGAGGCTAAACAACCCCTCCACACAAAAAACATTGCTTGTCCTCAAGCATAACTTAGTCTAAACTATCCATAGGGAAAAATCTAATCACGACATGCATGTTTGACAAGACTTCAAATCATTCCAAAATCGATCTTTCTATCATCACGTCATGTCACATAGAGATCATAGAAGCAAATAGACCACTTAGATTAGATAATCATCAATTCGAACAGCGCAAAATAATGATGCACATGGTAACATTGAGATCTCATAACCAGCTAGAATTTTTCATCCATCTTAATAGCGTATCTTTCTCTTTTCTTTTCAACATGGGGAATATTAAGGACAATGTTCACCTGGTGAAATACTCCGAATGTTCGGGTTTTTTTGGTGTGATTTCTCATAACCATCTATTTTATATTTTTGAATTAATGATTAAGAGAGCGGGGTAGAATTCTTATGTATTCCTATTTTTCACGAACCCAAAAAGGTAATTTAGAACAATGTCAAGTTATATGGTCATTGTCGCGAGGTGTGAAAAATTAGGGGTTCCCTAACGTATCCTCACGCGGTTTCCCGTGCTCATAGTTCCCATAGGAGTAGAGACCTCTTGATAAAGTTCAATTTTCAATACAAAACATGGATACGCAACAAGTGGTCATAAACAACTAGTCAATCGAATCAATCAATTTATACCATCATGCATCACTATCTGGATCATTCTACTAAGATTAATAATCAGGTCATAATGTTCCACACATTCCTAGTTCATCTACGTTTCATATCATGAATCAAGCTAAATTAATAAAGGCTTTCAAATCATATCTCATCTCAAACATATGGCACAACTCGATTCAATCTCATGATATCAAGACCAAATAGCTCTAAAACAATCAAGATTTTGCATACAAAATACACTAAGACAAAAACGACAAATGCACACACTAAAAAGAACTATAGAGTAGGAATAGAGAAAACGTCCCTAAATTACGGCATTCAAAGTGACAAAACAGAAAGAAAAAAAAAACAACGGGAAAATAAAGGTTAGTCAATCACACACTCACACTAAAAGAAATGAATCAGTAAATGTAACTCAACAGTGAGACGAAGGCTCACTGTTGGTCGGGAGGAGGGTGGGTGGATGCTCCGCCAAAGGTCCAAGACGACCATTGTTGTTGCATCTCTCGTAAGAGCCGATTTTGGTCCTCTATCGCCTTTTTTTGAGCTTCCATTGTTGGTGTTGGGTGTCAAGGTGAGTGTTGATGTCGCGGATGTCAGATTACATCTCGCGAATGTCGGTGGTGACCTCAGTAGTGAATTGCTCCCATTGGGCGTTCCATTGTGATTGGGCACCCCACTGTGATTGACCGCCCCATTGGGATTGGGTACCCTAATCGGATCCTCCGATTGCGCCTACCGTGTCATAGCCGAGTCAAGCGGCGTCGGCTTGCTCCTCCTCCTCTTCCTCGGAATGGGCCTCTTCGTTGGCCTCCATGTGGGCATCTTCCGCCTCATTGGCTTCATGGGATGCTTGGGCTGCTACTTGGGCATTTAGGTACCGCATCACACAATTGCTCCTCTCTTGAGGCACCAATTCGGATTGTGAGAGGGCGAATGGTGCGCCTCTCAATTCATTGATATCGATCTTCTTGGTGGGAAGCATCTCGTTGTTCGGAAAGTCATCTGCACGGATAAGATTGAGGTGCATGGCCACGGAGGTAGTGAGGTGAAGTAGAGAGGTGTGGACTCGCTTCCGGCGTTGAATGGACTGAATGGACTTGAAGATGAATGAAGATGGGCAAATCTTCGTCTTGTGGATTGCACAATGGAGTAGGAAGCACTCCATCGTGTTCACCTTGTTGGCTTGCTCATTGCCCGAGATGGAGTAGGCGATGAACTTTGCAAGACGCCTATCTAGGGATCTTTTAAAAATCCGCTCGGCATGTCTCCCGATGCCCAATTATGAAAATCTGTTAACTCAAACCAAGCTAAATTCGGGTTAAATTCTAGGGGCACCCAATGGAGCCCCGTGGTGGGAAATCCAAAGATGGATTTCATCATGGAAGTAGCAACAGTATGAAATAATCCATGGTACTGGAATTTAAATGACTTGAAATCAGATGCAACATCAAGTGTGGTGAGAAATTCAAGTCCTAATTCTTTAAAGCAATCAACTTCTAGCTTAGCATACTACTCTAAACCAATATTTTTCAAATAACGCATCACCTTAGAAGCAATACCTAAACTACTCAACAATTCTCAATCAAGAGTGCGAGGGAGAGTGATATCAAGAGTTGTGTACCATATATAGAGAGTGCCCTCGTGATCATTGTATATTGGGAATGGTGCACCCGAGCTTGGATGTTGTCATGAACGGGGAGGAAATCATCGTCATCCCCTATTTGTTCGACTAAAATTGTTTCGAGTCACTCGCAATTTTAACAAGGTCATCTAGCAATGATAAGCCAACTCAAGTCGTATTCTCAAGGAAGACTTAACATGACAATTCAATTCTTTGTTCGTAAACGAAAACAAGTAAAAGGATTGTTGAAGGTTTTAAAATTAGGCAAGGAATATAAATAACGAAAGCACATAAAATCTAATCTAATGAAAAGCAATAAAGAACTGAATTGTCTAACTAAGAAAACGAGATGCAATTTTAAGAGAAAGCAAGTAACTTAGAAATCAGAATCAATACGGATGCATAAAGTACTTTAGAAACCGAAACGAAGTAAGAACCCAAAAGCATAAACAAATAAACGAACTTGATAATAAATGAAACAAGAATAATAAATGGAAAACAAACTTGATTAACAACTAGAACAGTCTGGAATCCACAACGAAAACTGAAGAAGAACTACGAGCTAGAATGTTGCGATCGGCTATCCTTCGAGTACAAATTCTAAATCTAGAAACGACTAACTAGAAATCAAAAGTCTCGACCCTAGAACAATAGGTTGAGAGGTGCTTAAAATATAGATGCAAAGTCTGGAAAGGAATGATAAAAGTCTTTGAAAAATCGTCTCTAAAGATTTGTCTAGAAAAAGGTGTCCTTCGAATGAAAAACGTGTCAGGTATATATAGGCGAGAGGGGAGGTCAGCGACCGCTCAAAGTTAGCGGCCGTTGAGTGGCATGGTTCTGCGGGTCGCGGGCGTGGCCATTGGACGCTGACCGAGTCAGCCGCATGGTCAGCGACTGCTGACACTCGCGCGCTGGCTCGGCTGTGGCTCGGTCGTGGCACACACCACCTAGTCAGCGGCCGCTTAGGGCTACGCGGCCGCTAACTAGTGCTCTCGGCACTAGTCTTCACTCTTTCGTCATTTCTCGTCTATTTTCCAACTTCTTAAACATAAAATGAACCGTAAATCGAGTCAAAATATCATACAAAGAGGGAAAATAACACTAATAAAGACAGGGAAAATATGATTTTAGACAATCTAAAAGAGGCCAAACACTCATGTTCATATCTTTAGCAAAGAAGATTCCTAAATCTAATGTTCCGGCAGCATACCTGATGATCCTCTTAATAACTTTAAGATGAGATACCTTTGGTTTAGCCTGGTATCTGGCACATACACAGACACTAAACATTAGATTTGGGCGATTAGATGTTAGATACAGTAGACTTCCTATCATTGATATGTATTGTGTTGGATCAACATCCTCTCTAGCATCATCATTTGTTATCTTGTTAGTAGATCTCATGGGGGTCCTCATGTGTTTGGCTCCTTCAAAGTTAAAGCGTTTTATCATCTCATTAGCATACTTGCTTTGAGAGATAAATATTTCATCATTCCCTTGTTTGACTTGAAGTCCAAGGAAGTATGTGAGTTCTCCTACCATGCTCATCTCGAATTTCTTTGACATTGCACCTGAAAAATCATTGAGCATGTTACGTGAGGTGGAGCCAACAATCATATCATCAACATAGATTTGAGGATGAGGATGTGTCGGTGTTCTCTTTTAATAAACAGTGTTCGGTCAGCACTGTCTCTAACAAATCCGTACTTGAGAAGGAAGTTTGTGAGATGTCCATACCAAGCATGTGGTGCTTGTTTTATTCCATACAAAACATTCTTCAGTCGAAAGACATGATTGGGTTTGTGTGGATCCTCAAAACCTTTCGGTTGTTCAACGTATACATCTTCCTTAAGTTCGCCATTGAGAAATGTTGTCTTCACATCCATCTGATATAGATTGATGTTGAGATGGCATGCTACAGCTAGTAACAATCAAATGGACTCAATTCTTGCTACTGGAGCAAATGTGTCATCAAAGTCTACTCATTCTACTTGTGTGTACCCTTGAGCCACCAATCGTGCTTTGTTTCGTACAATTGTTCCCTTCTCATCAGATTTGTTCTTGAAAATCCACTTTGTGCCGATAACATTTTTGTGCTGGTCTGGGAACAAGGTACCAAACATCACTACGAACAAATTGGTTCAGTTCTTCATGCATAGCATTTATCCATACCTGCACCAGATCAAAACAAACACAGGAGCAACATACAAAACAACAAGCAAACATATCAACCACACATGCCGCCTCATCAACTGCTGTCACAAGACCACTGAATCTCCCTTTTTTGTGAAGAAAGATATCTTTCTAGATCAGTCATTATACTGGTAAGAGAAATCATCATTTGTTGAACTTTCAGGAGGATGTCTAGACTATGTGTCCTGAAAACACTCATCATGGCAGTGTTCGAATTAGTGGAAAGAAAAACAAGGCCAATGATGTTTGAGTCCATCTTGAAACACCTGTTGAGGTTACTGGTAGGATCACACTCAGTACGTCGAGTGACTGCTCTGATACCACTTGTTAATAAATAGTGTGGTCCTGAAAGTATCACTGCTCTAACAAATCGATGGATCCAAACAACATCGGAGTATTTCGATCTCCAATCTTGGATGGTTCGAATTACCCCTACTAGAAGACGCGCACTCGCTCCCTCATCAATTCCATACACAGAAGAGCACGGTTGTCCGTGGAGAATGGGTGGTCGCTACCGAAAGCTGCCGACGAACACGGAGATGTTGTGCCAACACCACCAAGTACCTGGACACGAGATCAGGTTGATGCTGCCACATTTGATGATCGTGCATTGAATGCAATCTATGTATCAGTTAACACGAATATGTTCAAACTGATCAAGAACAGTACGTGTGCTAAAGGTGCATGGAATGCCTTACAACGACATTGTGAAGGGAACACCAGCATAAAATAGTCACATCTACGTATTCTCTCTTCAAAATTCGAGAATATGACTATGGACAAAGATGAAGATATTTCTAGCTACACGAAGAGGATTCTCGACATTGCCAATGAATGCCAGGATCTAGGAGAACCTTTAAGCAACAAAGTGCTTGTGTCCAAAGCACTTCGCACTCTATCTCCAAGGTTTGACATGAAGGTAACAACCATTGAAACATCAAAAACAGTGGCTGCACTCGAGTTTACTGATCTCATGAACTCCTTCAAAACCTATGAGATAAATCTGGAGGCAAGAGGTACTTTCGCTAAAAAGAAAATGTAGCACTCACTGCGGACACATCCTCAAGCAGCAAAATGCTTGACATCAATGAGTCGAGTGAATCCGATGAAATGGAAGAAATCCATGAGGGAGATGATGTTTCCCTAATCACGAGAAAGTTCAATTGGATGGTAAGAGGATTTAATCGAGGCAAGTCCAAGGCGAAACTCAAGGAACAAGAGAAACCCGTCTTGATTACTATCAACCTCCGCAGAAAAGTGATATCATCCAAAAGAAACCTCCTGCAAGGAAATCACCTCACAACGAAGTGTTTAAGTTGAGTTCCTCTATAATTGACGGCGTTCAATGTCATGAGTGTAGAGGATTTGGACACTACGCAAACCAATGTGCCAACACACTTCGAAAACGAGGAAAGTCCTATTGGGTCTCACAGAATGAAGATGAATATGAGTTCTTCAAAGATGTCGATGATGAAGGACCATTTGAGAACGTAGCACTTCACGTAATAGTTCAGAAGACATTAGTGGAGGACAAACTTGACTTCATCGAAACTGAACCAATCTCAGACAGGTATGACCTTAATTATTACTCAAAATTGTTTTGTTTGAATGCTTCTATTGATGACACAGAAAGTGTTGACGGTCAAGACTCAATATGTGGTGAACAATGTGATGACCACACATTTACTATAATACAAGGACTGAAGGGACTGTATGATGAGCAGTTGACTAAGTGGAAGCAGCAAGCTCGAGATCTTGAGCTCTCAACAATTGAGATCACAAGGCTCAAGGAGTCCCTGGCGAAACAGAAGGTGCTGATCACACAACAGGAGATGGAACTAACCAAGGTTAACGCTCAACTTGAAGAAGCTCAGTTGACTATTCGCAAATGGAACACTAGGACATATTCCTTGACAGAGCTTATAGACAGCTCAAATCCAAGCAAGAGAGGTCTTGGATATCTAACACCAACTGTTACCTGTCGTGGCTCTACTTCAACAGAAGGACTACAGTCACCTGCTAGCACAAATGTTCTATCAATAGAAGGAATATCGAATGCCAGATGCGATGTTCTGCCCACAAGTCAGTCATCTCAGACAAAACACAACAGTCCAAAGGTAAGGAAATGTAAGAAAGGTAAGAAAAGCAAGAGACGTAGAAGAAGTTATCTATGTCACTATTGCCTTAGACCTGGTCACATCAAACATTTTTGTTATCAAAAGAAAAATGACGAAATGTCATACATCATGTTGCATAGAGAGTCAAAACATGGTAAACAAACCAAGATGATGTGGGTAAGGAAATATGATATTAAATATAATGTTGTTTACACAACATTAAGAACTAACATTTCAGGTTCTTGGTATTTTCACAGTGGGTGTTCTCGACACATGACAGGTAGCAAAGCCTTTCTATCCAACTATGAATCCTATGACGGAGGAAATGTTTCATTTGGTGGAGGATCAAAAGGCAAAATCATAGGGAAAGGTTTGTTAAATGTTCCTGGTTTGTCTGCTTTAACGAATGTTTATCACGTTCAAGGACTCATGGCAAATCTGATTAGCATAAGTCAATTATGTGATGATGACCTACTTGTTAAGTTTACTAGGGATGCATGTGAAGTCTACAATAACATAAACTTATGTATTATGAAAGGTCAGAGATCGTCAGACAATTGTCATATGGCTGATAATCTGGAATGTAACAGGACACAAGGTGATGATGTTATTCTCTGACACAAACGCTTAGGACATACTAACTTTAGAAATCTTGGCAGGTTGATTAAGATGGAAGTTGTACGAGGTCTACCCAGTCTTGGAAAGGCAGACCAGATCGTGTGTGAGGACTGTCAGAGAGGAAAACAAATACATGCTTCACATCTCGTTGTCCAACATCGTGAACAACATTTTGGGACCACTCGATGCTTTGAACTTTTACACATGGACCTTGTAGAACCAATGGAAGTTGAAAGCATTGGTGGCAAGAGGTATGTCTTGGTTGTTGTGGATGATTTCTCTCGGTTCACTTGAACCTTCTTCCTACGTGAGAAATCTGAAACTTTTGAAATGTCTAGAAATATGTTTGCTCGTGTTGCTAACGTTTTTGAAGCTAAAATATCTCGTATAAGATCTGACCATGGACGAGAATTTGAGAATTCTCAGTTCACAACTTTTTGTGAGAAGAAGGGAGTCTTTCAGGAGTTCACAAATGAGGTGGTCGAACGTAAAAATAAGACATTGATTGAGATGGCAAAGGTTATGCTCAGCTCAAAACAAGTGGCTAAACGCTTTTGGTGTTTTTATCCACTGCATTCTTTACTGTGTATGTGTGTGTGCGTTCGGAGAACGTCATCCACAACATTACAACAGCTGTTGAGGTACACTAACACATGTATTATAAATTCTTTAATTTTTTGTTATTTTGCTTTTTGTTTGTATAGCTTTTTGTTTTTTGTATATATTATTTCATTTTAAGCATAAATAGATTTAAATCCTATTTTTTTTTTAAATTATTTCGTAATTTCTGTTTCGGAGATGTAATACTCCCTCTCTCCATCCACGAAACTTCTTCCTGTTTTACCATTTTCGTCTGTTCATAAAACTTCTTCCTACTTTAAACTTTTCATTTATAGTAAGTGGACCCACCACACTCTCTACACATAACTCAATTTAATATAATACATTAAGGGTCTATTTGGTAGATAGGTTAGGATGAGAGTGAATAAGTTAAATTTAGTAGGGGGAGTTAGGATGTGAGGAGTTAAGTTTAATATGGGTTTGTGTTTGGTAGATAAGATAAAAAGTGAGATAAAATTTATATATTGTTTGGTAGAAGTGTTTAGACCTTAGATAAAGTATTGCAAGTACGATTTTGCCCTTCAAATTTATATTAATTTACGAAAGTTAAAATTAATTTATTAGAAAGTTAAAAGTCGCCAAAATTAAGATTCCAAATTACAGTAGCAAAATCCAAATTCCTCACTTCTTCTTCAAATTAGTCTCTCTTTTCCCTAAAATTAGTAGGATTTAGTCTCTCTTTTCGCTAAAATTTAAAATTCCAAATTCCTCACTTCCCTTCTTCAA
>JAPKLX010001106.1:0-26993 GCA_026898415.1 Leonotis leonurus
CCAGCCTGCTTTGTCCTCACTGACAGGCTGACCCAGGACACTTCCCAATAGGTCACCCATCATAGTATTGCTCCAAGCCAAGCACGCTTAACCTTGGAGTTTCTACTAAGGGGTCACCTGAAAAGATGATGCACCATGTTGGTATGAGTAGTACTAATCAATTCATTTAACCTCTCGTCAACAATGGTAGTGCAGGCCCTTTTCGACTGAGGCAGGCCGCACTCCCATAAGTTCTCTTGGGTACGATACACGGAGGACCCCCCCTCCGGGAGGTGCTGGAGTCCACTTCCCAACAGGTGATAGCTGAATCGCCTTATCAATTTATATAAAAGAAAAGAAAGATAAGTAAGGTAATAATATAATTTAATATTCTTCCCTTTTTCAGTTTTTCCCGCCTTTCCAAAGTATAGACTTGCAGTCTATTACCGCCTCTATGTCGCGTATGATATACGCGCTTTTGATTGTGGGGATGTGGAGTGGCGCGTGTTGATTCATACTGTCAAAAGTACATCCTTTTTCTTGATTTGGTAAATATCGCATTGATCACTGTTCCCAAACATAGTATCAATCATCACAAAAATAAAAGATTAGATATATTGTGTCAGAAATTAGATATATGATATGATTAAGTAGATATAGTCGCCTTATATAGTTGACTTTCCCCCTTAACCAAGTAGAGGGAGAAAATAATAAAGAAATATTAATTAATATCCACGTGGCATCAAGTAATCTGGTCCAAATCGATCTCTCGAGCTGTTTGTTAATGCTATTGTTCTGTTTATGCCACTTTCAAATTTTGGACATTAATCTTGTGTGATGATCTGCTAATAATTCTCGATTGGAATTTAAAACGATCTGATCATAAATCTTCTATTTGGATGATCTGGTGTCAATTCCCAGTTGGAATTTTACATGGCCTGTTTTTATCAATCTTGTTTATATCGATCTGGTCCTGTCTTCAAGATTTAATAGACCTAATTTACTACAAAGCATCTTGAACCTTTCTTCTGGTAATGCTTTGGTGAGAATGTCAGCTCTCTGGACTTCAGTGTGTATTTTCTCGATCTGTACATGTTTTCTTTCAACATGATCTCTTATAAAATGATGTCTTACGTCCATATGTTTGCATCTGGTATGCAAAACAAGATTTTGTGTGATAGCTATAGCACTTGAGCTATCAGAAAAAATGGGTATTTCCTTGACATCAATCTCATAATCTTTAAGCTGTTGTCTTAACCATAATATTTGTGCACAACAACTTCCAGCTGCCATATATTCTGCCTCTATGGTTGATGTGGCAACAGATGTCTGTTTTTTTGAGAACCAAGAGATCAGTTTATTTCCTAAAAACTGACATGTACCAGATGTTGACTTTCTGTCCAGCTTGCATCCAGCATAGTCTGAATCTGTGTATCCAGTTAGCTCAAAGTTGTCTTCACATGGGTACCATAATCCTACATGGGCTGTTCCTTTAAGATATCTTAATATCTTCTTAGCTGCTTCCATGTGAGACTCTTTGGGATTTGCTTGATATCTTGCACATACACCTACTGCAAACGTGATGTCAGGTCGACTGACAGTTAGTTAGAGTAATGATCCTATGATCCCTCTGTATTGTGTAATATTGGCTGGTTTTCCTTCTGGATCAGGTTCAATTTTCCCATTGGTCTGCATTGGGATTTTAACTATTTTGCTGTCTTTCATCCCAAATTTGGTTAGTAGATCATTGATGTATTTTGTTTGATTGATGAAAATACCATTTGGTTCCTGCTTGACCTGCAAACCTAGAAAGAAACTCATCTCCCCCATCATGGACATTTGATACTTATTCTTCATAAGTTCAGCAAATTTGTCGCATAAATAGGTGGATTGAGATCCAAATATGATATCATCTACATAGATCTGTACTAAGAGGATATTTTCTTTGACTTTAATGATGAATAAAGTCTTGTCAACTGATCCTCTTCTGAATCCAGAATCTAGTAGAAATGTTGATAATGTCTCATACCAAGCTCTAGGGGCTTGTTTAAGACCATAGACTGCTTTTGCCAGTCTGTATACTTTCTGGTTTGGATCTGTTTCTTCGAATCCAGGTGGCTGTTCCACATAAACTTCTTCTTCAAGGATACCATTTAGGAAATCACTTTTAAAATCCATCTGGTATACCTTGAACCGTTTGTGTGCTGCATATGCTAAGAATAGCCTAATTTCTTCTAATCTGGCTACTGGTGCAAATGTTTCATCAAAATCAATGCCTTCCTGTTGATTATAGCCTTTAGCTACCAATCTGGCTTTGTTTCTAACTACTTCACCATTCTCATCCCGTTTATTTTTGAACACCCATTTTAAACCTATGACTCCTTGGTGTTTGGGTCTGTCTACAAGATACCAGACATCATTCCTTTTGCACTCATTGAGTTCTTCTGGCATTGCTGTTATCCAATCTACATCTTGTAGTGCTTCATGAGCATCAGATGGTTCAATGCGTGAGAGATAGCAGCTTAACAGTGCACTTTCTCCATGCATTCTTCTAGTTTTCACACGATCTGATGGGTTCCCAACAATCTGTTCTGGTGGATGATCTTGTATCCATCTCCTTCTCCTGGTCATCTCTTCATCTGATATCTCAGGTTCAGGTTGATTTGTTGGTTCCTCAAATTCAGGGTGTGATATAGAAGATGGTTGGAATGGATTCTCATTAGCATTTTCTTCTGGATTTGGATTTTCAGATTGATTATCTTCTGTAATGACTGTTTCACTGCTTGGTGATCTGTTTTCATCCAGATCATGCTGTGTTGTTCCCCTTTGTTGTATGATCTCTTCAGCAATAGGTGGAGTGTTGATCTCTTCATCATCACGTATTGAATTCCAGATTAGGATATCTTCAAGTAATAGTTCATTCATCCTTCTTGTTGTCATCTGGTTTTCTGTCTGTTTTTCATCTAGTGACCTGTACTCAATAATAGACTCATCAAAAACAACATGAGATGTTACCTCCACAATATGAGAGTTCTTATTGTAGACTCGATATGCTTTACTAACATCAGAATATCCTAAGAATATTCCAGGGTCAATTTTGCTATCAAAAGTCTTCCATTGAGATTTCCCATTATTGTGTATGTAACACAAACAACCAAAAGTTCGAAAGTAAGAAATCTTAGGCTTTCTGTTGTTCCAAATCTCATATGGTGTCTTTCCATGTCTGAGTGTGATGGATGATCTGTTTTGAGTATAGCAGGCTGTATAAATAGCTTCTACCCAGAACTTCTTTGGTAGATTGTTGCATTAAGTATTGTGCGAGCTGCTTCTTTTAGAGATCTGTTTCTCCTTTCAACAACTCCATTCTGTTGAGGAGTTCGAGCAGCAGATGTTTGATGAGTGATCCCCATCTTGTTACAGTATGCTTCAATCTTTTGGTTGAGAAATTCTGTTCCTCGATCTGTTCTGATAGAGGTTATACTCATCTCCTTCTGTTTGGTGATCTTGTGTAGAAAATCAGGGAGTTTGTCTAGAGTCTCTTTCTTCTTTAGCAAAAAGATGACCCAAGTGAATCTTGATTAATCATCTATGATTACCAAGGTGTATTTTCTCCCATTTATGCTTAGAGGTTTGACTGGGCCAAACAGATCTAAATGCAAAAGCTCCAGAATTCTTGAGGTTGAGTGAGCTGTTTTCCTCGTAAATGATGATCTGGTCTGCTTTCCAGCTTGACAGGCTTCACATATATGATCTTTATCATATAATTGGTTTGGTAGACCTTCCACTAGTTTTTCTTTTGCAATCTTGTTGATTGACTTGAAGTTTAGATGGCTCAATCTCTTGTGCCATAACCAGCTTGTTTCTGATACTGTTTTAGTAACTAAACAAGTCTCGATCTGGTTTGTCCACTGGATAATATATAACCTGTCCTGCAGTTTACCGGTAAGGAGTATCTCTGTTGGTCCCGAAAGAGCTAGGTTTGGTGTATGGGGGGGGGGAATACACCAAATACACAAACTTTTTAGTTTACTTGACTAATTAAAGGAGAGATTTAAGCTTTCTGTATTACAGATTGCTCAATATGTCACACCAGATCGATTATCTAATCAAACGTGTTCTGTCCAAGCAGAATCTCTCGGGAGAGTAATACAAAGCAGGAAGTAAGAGTAATCTTATTCTCCAACAGTGTATTGTGTGCGGAAAAATGGTGGACTTAGTCGGTGCTCTTGTTTAGAAAACTTAAACAAGAATTTATAAGATTGATTAAGAATGTAGCATGAATGAGTATGGCAGATAGTGAATAAAATAACTGAAATGAATATACAGAAAGTAAATAACGCAGTTATTTTACGTGGTTCGGGAAACCCCCTACGTCCACGGTCTAATCCAAACTGGATTAGATATCCACTACTAGGATACTCTTCTTATTTATACTCGCTGAGAACGAGCCACAAGTTTCAAATACAATTCTGATTGAAACTTATGCACGAATAAGGGTCGTGTCCCTTTACAACTTACAGAAAACTACTGTAAACAGGATTTCTTCACGTTAATCCACTAGAAAACTACTAGCTAGCAAAGATCTCCTTCCTTTCTCGATAAGATAGACTTGAATCGAGGGGTGATTATGATCACGAACGGTTCGGAACACGATCTGGTTGAAATCTTCTCTGAGTAAATGCTTCGATGAATGAGATGATTTCTGGGCAGAGTAGATTTAAAATGATATAGCAAGCTTATTCGCGTACATCTCTGCCAATCTTTGTTCCGAGCTTTTATAGGTGCAGAATTTGAAATTATGACCGTTGAACTTGATTGATTTGAAGTAAATGCGATTTCACCAATCAAGGAAAGTGGATCCCTAGATTATCTCCTCTTGCCTTCTAATGCGTTTGACAGAATCTTCCAAATATGGTAAGCAGATCGTTTGACAGATAGCTTTCCTTTTCTGGTCTTGATTGATTCTATTCCTTTTGTGGCACGAGGGACTTATTGAGACTTTGGGATTTCAGAGACATTTCATCTGATTTCAGTATTTGAGTGTTGATCTGATTGAACTTTCTGGTTAAGAGTTTCTGGTTCAATCTGTCTGGGTTGATATCTTTCAACTTTCTGGTTTAAATCTCTTTGATTCAATTTTCTGTTAAAGTTGACATTCTTCAACTATCTGTCTGAGACTTTCTGGTTTAACTTTCTGTTAAAGTTGTTTTGCTTCAATTTTCTGGTTGAGACTTGCTTCAACTTTCTGGTTGAGACTTGCTTCAATTTTCTGGTTGAGACTTGCTTCAACTTTCTGGTTGAGACTTGCTTCAACTTTCTGGTTGAGACTTGCTTCAACTTTCTGGTTCAGACTTGCTTCAACTTTCTGGTTGAGACTTGCTTCAACTTTTCAATTTTCTGGTTGAGACTTGCTTCAACTTTCTGGTTGAGACTTGCTTCACCTTTCTGGTACATAAAGACCAAATAGAAGTAATACAGAACATGAATAATACCAAGTGTGTTTTCGAGAGAACATCATCAAAACTTAAAATATCTGTGGGGTTCCCTACAATTTCCCCCTTTTTGATGATGTCGAAACCACACTTTAATTAGTGGACCCAAAGTAACATGTATCATATTCTGGAGAGATTAGCCAATTGTTATTTAAGTTAAATAACAATAAATAACAAGAAGATAGCTGGACAATGAGATTTTGTCTTTAGAGAACTCCACATCAATAGATATCTGAATCGATAAGTACAAGTGGACACAGAAATAACAGAGAGCAAAACAGAAGATAAGAAATAAGATCTATCTAAGAGAACCATCTGGCTGCTCCGCCTTTCTTCATCTTTTCCCTTTGTGCATCAGAGACTAATTGAATGCTCTCGTAAATCCCATCCCTTACTCTGGCATAGTTCGGGTCGTGATTGTCGATTTTGTAACCTTTAATTTTGGCCAACTGGTTAATGTAGTTCAAAATGTATGTCTTATCAGGGATCTTGCTGCCTGGTATTGTTGGGCACACCATGAATTCTTTTTCAGGAGCCTTGAGTTGAATTTTGGCATCAGATGCAGCTATTCTGATCCTCTGTATCAAGTTCTGATCGCTGAAGTTCTCCAGATATCGAATAAAATCTTCATCCGGTGTGGATTATGAGTATGTAGGCTCCTTCAAAAAGTATTTGTTCAAAATGAAGCCTTGCTTGACCTTTTCCCAGTCATTTTGGTCACCCTCTAGAACCCATGCATCATTAGGGGTCTTCTTCTGTAAGGATAGATTCCATGAGAATGGTTTCTTCCTTTTCTTCTTTGATTGAGTGGTTGATTGAGATGATTGTTGTTGTGAGCGTTCTGTAGAGGAAGGTGAGGAGAAGGGTGTTTGGAATGATTTTTCCTTGGCCTCCTGAGCAGCTAGCTTTCTCTCTCTTTCTGCTTGCTCTTTGTAGAATTGAGCTCTGAACAGAGGATCACAAGCTTGTTCCATATTCACTCCGAACAGTAGCAATTTAGCTATCTGATCACCCTCGTCAATTGGTTTCTTTCCTTTGTCGCTGGGGATCTGAGGTGCTTGTTGAGTTGGCTCTGTTCCAAGTAGGGTGGGATCTGGCCTCGGTGGTGTGGTAGGCCTGGGTTGAGCCGGTGCTGGTGTTTCTATTTCAACTTCCGGTGCTGGTGTTTCTGTTTCAACTTCCACCTCTTCTGTCCTCACACTCTTGCTGCTACCTTTTCCTCCCGAGATTTCCCCCTTTTCGACATCCTCAAAGAAGGTAGTGATGAGTTTGCGAAGTGAGGCAATCTCTTCAGTCATTTTCTCAAATTTCTCTTCAGCTTCTGCTTTGAACCCAAGCAGAAAGTTGATTATCTGGTTGGAGGCGTCCAGTTTCTGCTTGAGCCTGCTGTTCAGTGTAGATAATGTTTTGTCATATGTCTCTTGAAGTTCTTCAACTGCAGTAAGACGAGTGCTCTGTTGCTCGAACTCTTCTGGGTTAGGATACAGAAGATCATTCAGGACTGCCATTTGATGTTTCTGCATCAGCTCCACAAATTTCTCATTTTCAAATTGGGCGAATTGAGAATGGATGGATAAGTCAGTATCTTCCTTTAACTGAGCAGCAAGGTGAATTCCTTTCTTTTCAACGGCAGCACTAATTGTTTCTTGTTGTTTGGTCAAAAGATCAGCGACAAGAGCAGTTGTCTTCTGATGTTTCTCTTCTATGTCGTTTAGACGAAGAGTGAACTTGGCCTGTTCTGCTTCATTCTGCAGGCGATCATCATCTATCTTTTTATCAAGCTCCTTCCTGACTGTTCGGAGCTTCCTTCGTATGTCTTCATCCATGTCGTTGAGGTAATCTTTCTGATGTTTATTGAAATCAGTGAGTATCTGGGTTGCCTTCTCTTGAAGTGTGTTGCATATATCAGTCATCTGATCTTCAACTCGAAGAGTGATCAGATTGTCCAGTTGATAGTTATTGAAAGTGTTGGGTTCTCTTTCCAGAAGCTCTTCCATGGTGTAGAAATTGACATGTTTCTGCAGCTTCTGTGCAGCTCCTTGTGTGTATATGTCATTGCTTGGCTCGCCGCCAATGTTCTGTCCGACTGGTTCATCATCACCAGAGTCAAGGTTGATGATTGGTGTTTTCTTGGTGGGTTGCTTAGGTTGTTCTGCTGCTGATGGTGGTTGTTGTTCTGTTGAGGCAGGTTCTTCCATCTGGGCATCTTGGTGGGTTGTCCACAGATCGATCTTCAAAATTTCTGCCTCATGTTTCATGAGCCCAGAAATGAGTTGCTTGTATTCTGCTCTAACCTCTTGAACAGTGGTGACTTGAAGTAGACTTAGTAATGTCGCTTCTTCCTTCTTTAACTCATCAATTGATTTAATCTGGAGCAGTGCATCAAAAATATAATACTCGCTGTCCTTGACCAACAAGTAGAATTTGACGCGTCTTGCTACTCCCAAACTCTCTGGAAGCTAGTGAATGGCAGGAAACTCTTGACGTACAGAATGTTCTGCCTCATTCTCCAGCAGATTTATGACACTTTCTGCTTGTCGTTTCCTTTCGTCCTCTTCATCAGCTGACTCTCCATCCTCTTCATCCTCACTAATTTTCTCCATTCTATTTGGTGAGGGAGTGGATGTTCTGACTGGAGAAAAATCTCTCTCTTGGTTTGGGTTGTGGCTTGTTTCTTGTTCATGTTGTGGTGTCTCTGTTGGTACTGTTGATGCCTCCTCTCCATGTTCTGATGCAATTTCAGCTATTTGTTCAGGTTGTTCTATTGCTTCTTCTGGTGGTGATGAGGACTCAACTTTCCTCAATCTACGCCTCTTCTGCTTGGGCTGAGAGGCAGAGGTTTCTGTCTCAACAGAACTTCCTCTCTTTGTTGATGGTTTACGAGCTAGCTTTTCTTTCAACCCTTTCTTCTGTTTGTCAGCTCCCTTGGTAGGTGGCATCCATGTGGGATTAGAACTTCCCATTTCAAGTAGAACTGCGCGATGTACTTCATCCAGAGTCCTATTGAAGAATGCTGAATTCAATCCCATGGACATTTCAAGTTGATGTTGGTCCTTGGGTATGGTGAGACTTGTGTTGTACTCCACAGCATCTTCCCAGACTTGTTGCTTGAAGAATCTTTCTACCATTGTACTGATTTTGGTAGCATGACGTAGATTTCTCCTTACTTCCACCGACACTCCTTTCCCTCTGTTATCCTTGGTATAGTTTACCAATTTGGCTTCCTTAGCCATCAAATCGAAAAGAATGCGACTCCAGTTGACTCTGAGATTTAGAACAACGGCGGTGAGAATCCTGAATTTCTCTGGTGTCACTTGGTCATACGAGCCACTGTGGTTAAGAAAGATTTTTTGAACCAGTTCAAACAGCACTTTGAACCCAGATTGAAGAAGAGCTCGTTGGAACATCCTCCCAGTGTACGAGATGGGTACCACCATCACCATTTCCACTGCGGTTTGAAGTTGTTCAGAAGTAATCTCATCCAACATCATTCCTTCATCTTTCAATCGGTATGCTTGGTTGATCATTGAGATAACATTGTATGGTGTTTTGCTAGTTCTGTCACCGATTGGCATCAACACATTTGCTTCAAAACTATGTTTATCATTCTGCCATGTCAGATAGAATGTTGCCACTTGTTTTGACAAAAACATATTGGGGTGTGAGGTAACAATGTTGTAGAATCCTAACAAAAAATATACAGGGCAAATATATATCCATCAGTTTATATGAACAAGTATGAATGTTCACACATAAACAGTAAATTAGAAAGGCAGGGCATATTAAACAGTTCATAAGCAAGTAATACTTTGAGCAAATTGCAGATATAGGAAAGATTTATTTAAACCAAAAACATTTGCAGCGTGTAACCATAGCAAAAATATCTTCTAGTCTACGAAATCTATGAGTATCAAACACAGCATATGGTTCAGGTGAAAGAAACTTCTGAACCTCGGCGACATGTTGAAGAAATAGAGAAGTTTGGGGTGCCATGATCAAACGTAAGGTGTTTTGGGAAGATTTGCAGAGAAATCAAGTTGTAAAATCCTTAAGTGGTTAGGGAGAGTAGTGCTCAGTGCGATGAAGTGAAGGTGAACAGTCCAGTAATGTATATCGCATATATATAACAAAACAATCAACGGCACAAATGAAAAGCATAGAAAGTGAAGGGTTGGATGAGTATTTCCCTTTTTAGGTTTTCCCGCTTTAGTCTTTGTTTTGGCACCTTTCCTTGCGTGTGATATACGCTCTAGATCCTAGGGTTTGTAGGCGAGCATGTGCGTATCTCAATCTTTTCGACAACTTCCCTTTTTCTATTTCTTGCAGGGATTTTCTCGATCCCAGTTCCCAAAGTTGTGCTAATCATCACAATTATAGAAGATTTAGAAAATCTAGGTAAAGAAATAACTTTTCAGACTGTAATCTCGGAGGTTGATTATGGGAAGTGACGTCCTTTATCTAGGCCGCTTCAATTTCCTCAAAAAGTTCCCCCTTGACTTAGTACTTAAGAAATAATTTCCACGTGGTACTCTAATTTGAGTACGTTATGACACGTGAAATCTTTATTTCCTTCTTGAGATTCTGTCACTCTGGTGATCTTCTGTTGTCAACATTCTGGTGACCGTCTGCTGTTAACATTCTGGTGACCATCCCCTGTTAACATTCTGGTGATCATCTGCTGTTAACATTCTGGTGATCATCTGCTGTTAACATTCTGGTGATCATCTGCTGTTAACATTCTGGTGATCATCTGTTGTTCTATCATCCAGACTTTGTAATCCAAGCTTTCCATATAGTATCTTAAATCTTTCTTCTGGTAGAGCTTTAGTCAAGATGTCAGCACGTTGGATATCTGTATGGATCTTCTCAATCTGAATATGCTTTCTCTCCACATGATCTCTAATAAAATGATGTCTCACATCAACATGTTTGCACCTTGTATGAAGTACTGGATTCTGTGTTATAGCTATTGCGCTTGAACTGTCACAGAATATAAGTATCTCCTTTACTTCGATCTCGTAGTCCCTTAGTTGCTGTTTCAACCATAGGATTTGTGCACAACAGCTTCCAGCAGCCATATATTCTGCTTCTGTAGTTGATGTAGCAACGGATGTCTGTTTCTTTGAAAACCAAAATATCAACTTGTTTCCTAGGAACTGACATGTGCCAGAGGTAGACTTTCTGTCCAGTTTGCATCCTGCATAATCTGAGTCAGAATAGGCTGTTAGTTCAAAGTTATCGTCATGTGGATACCAGAGACCAACGTGAGCTGTTCCTTTAAGATATCTAAGTATCTTTTTGACAACTTCCATATGTGATTCTTTGGGATTGGCTTGATATCTGGCACATACTCCTACTGCAAACGTGATGTCTGGTCGACTTGCAGTAAGGTATAATAGTGAGCCAATTATGCCTCTGTATTTTGTTATAGGTGCTGGTTTGCCTTCTTGATCTGGATCTATCTTTCCATTTTTCTGTATTGGAATCTTGGCTGGCTTGCTGTCTTTAACTCCAAACTTGTTGACCAGATCGTTAATGTACTTTGCTTGGTTTACAAAGATACCATCTGGTAGCTGTTTTACCTGCAAACCTAAAAAGAAATTCATCTCGCCCATCATGGACATTTGATATTTGTTCTTCATTAGTTCAACAAATTTATCACATAAGTGGGGAGATTGAGATCCAAAAATTATGTCGTCTACATATATCTGGACCAAAAGGATATGTTCTTTGACTTTAATGACAAACAGTGTTTTGTCAACAGAACCTCTCTTGAAACCTGATTCCAGCAGAAATGTTGATAACGTTTCATACCACGCTCTGGGTGCCTGTTTCAATCCATAGACAGCCTTAGCTAATCTATATACTTTCTGGTCAGGATTTCCTTCTTCAAAACCAGGTGGTTGCTCAACATAGACTTCTTCCTCAAGTATACCATTTAGGAATGCACTTTTAACATCCATCTGGTATACTTTGAATCTCTTGTAAGCTGCATATGCGAGGAATAGTCTGATTGCTTCCAATCTGGCAACCGGTGCAAAGGTCTCGTCAAAGTCGATACCTTCCTGTTGACTGTATCCCTTTGCAATAAGTCTAGCTTTATTTCTGACTACTTCTCCGTTCTCATCTCGTTTATTCTTGAATACCCATTTGACACCTATTACTCCCTGATGTTTTGGTCTGTCTACCATGTACCAGACTTGGTTTCTCTTAAACTCATTGAGTTCTTCTTGCATAGCAACGACCCAGTCTGCATCTTTGAGTGCTTCATAAGTATCAGAGGGTTCAACACGTGATAGGTAGCAACTGAGAAGTGCACTTTCTCCATGCATTCTTCTGGTTCTTACTCTATCACCTGGGTTCCCAACAATCTGTTCAGGAGGATGATTGTCTTGTATCCATCTCCTGCTGCTGGTCATTTCTTCTTCTGATATCTCAGGTTCTGGTTCATTTGTTGGTTCCTCAAATTCTAGATGAGATGTTTGAAAAGGATTGTCAACATCTGGTTCTTCAATTTCTTGATTATTGTTCCAACCATTTGTATCTCTTGATTCTTCTGGTTGATTATCTTCTGGTGTAGTTATTGATCTGTCAAGGTCCAGAATGATATGTTCTGTTCCCCCTTGCTATGAGCTTATTGCTTCAGCATTAGATGGAACATCAATATCGTTATCATCTGTTGCATTCCAGATTAGAATCTTTTTTAGCAGAATTCCTTCTGTTCTCTTATCATTGTTCTGGCCTTGTGTATGATCGTCACTTAACTCTCTGTCAATGACAAGAGATTCATCAAAGACAATATGAGGTGTTACCTCCACAATATGAGTCTTCTTGTTGTAAACCCTATAAGCTTTACTAACATCAGAATATCCTAAGAATATTCCTGGGTCAGCTTTACTATCAAAGGTTTTCAACTGAGATTTCCCATTATTATGGATGTAACACAAACAACCAAAAGTGCATAAGTAATGAATCCTAGGCTTTCTGTTGTTCCAGACTTCGTATGGTGTCTTCCCATGTCTGATGGTAACTACAGATCTGTTCTGTGTATAGCAGGCTGTAGAAATGGCTTCTGCCCAAAATTTCTTCGGTAATCTGGTTGCATTAAGCATTGTGCGAGCTGCTTTTTTTAATGATCTGTTCCTTCTTTCAACAACTACATTCTGTTGAGGTGTCCTAGCTGCAGATGTCTGATGTGTGATTCTCATCTTGTTGCAGTAGTCCTCAATCTTCTGATTTAGGAATTCTGTTCCACAATCAGTTCTGATGGTTGTAACAGAAACTTACTTTTTCATGGTGATTTTGTTGAGGAAGGTTGGTAGTTTCTCCAAGGTCTCTTTCTTCTTATATAAGAAGGTTAGCCATGTGAATCTTGAATAATCATCAATGATTACCAGAGTGTACTTTCTACCATTTATACTTAATGGCTTAACTGGACCAAATAAGTCTAAATGTAGTAACTCTAAGATTCTGGTAGAAGATTTAACAGATTTGTTAGAAAAGATGATCTGGTTTGTTTTCCAGCTTGACATGCTTCGCAGATATGATTTTTGTCATATACTTGATCTGGTAACCCTTCGACTAGTTTCTCTCGTGCAATCTTATTGATTGACTTGAAGTTGAGATGACTTAGTCGTTTATGCCACAGCCAACTAGTTTCTGATAATGTCTTAGTGACCAGACATGTCTCAATCTGGCTGTCCCATTGCACAATATATAATCTATCCTGCAATTTTCCGGTAAGAAGTATCTCATCTCCTTCCTTGCTCTTCACAAAACATTTGTTAGCATAAAAAACAATCTGATTACCATTAGCACAGAACTGACTTACAGAAAACAGATTGTGGCTAAGACCCTCAACATATGATACGTTTGTGATGGTGGTCTTGCCAACTCTTATGTTTCCATATCCTCTGGTATATCCTTTTGAATTACATCCAAAAGTGACCTGAGGTCCTGGTTTCTCTATATAGTCTGATAGTAGGTTTTTGTCACATGTCATGTGTTTTGAACAGCCACTATCTATGATCCAGATTGCACCTTTTGCTATCTTGTACCTTCTTGCAGTCTTCTGATCCTGCAATTAATTACACTTAGCTACACTTTCAATATTTGGGTGCTTGGTTATTAGCAAATGTTCCCTTTCGAACCCAGAACATTTTTGGGTTGGGGACAGCAATATAGCAAGTAATAATATTTCCATCATTATCAACTTTTGACATAGAATGAAATATAGATGGATGATATCTTTCTATTCCATCATTCTTCAATCCTTTATTAGTGGGTACTGTCCTATTGACATTCTTGTTGGGTAATGTCTTGTTGACATTCTTGTTGTGTACCCCTTCTGTTTCTGTGTAATCTGCTGGTTGTTCCCTTGTTTGATGGTACTGTCTATTGCCAGTCTGTTTCACCATCATACTCTGAGGTTGTTCTTTCTTGTTTCTAAGATTTATCACTTGGTCTTGTATTTGTTTCCTTTCTGGTACGAATTTTATGGTACTAGAGGGCTTCTCTGAGTGGCCTGGATATCCTACTCCAGATGTACCCTGTTGTTGAAGGTTGATTAGCAGCTTGGCATGTTCATCACTCTTGTATATCATTTCCTTCCCTTTCTTTATCTTCTCTTCAGCAACATTGTTTCTTGTAATGAGATCTTTGACCTTAGAGTTTAGCAAGTGAATGTCATTGTTTTTTCCTTTGATCTGTTCTTCTAGATCAGCTATTTGAACAACGAACTGGGTATTAGCAGTACTCAGTATATGTTCTGTTTTCTTCATCCTATCATTCTCTTCTACTACTTCTTTAAATAATCTCTTGATGCTCGAGTAGCTTTTGAACATCTCATTGACTTCATCCCAAGAGTATTCATCTTGATCTTCTATTTCCTGTTCCAGATTAGTATCATTTGAAGAATTAGAGTTACAAGAATTTACCTCTACATCATCTAGACCGTTGTCTAGTCCTACATAGCATTCATCCCAGTTTTCTTCTTCATTGGCAAAGAATGCTTCATCATCCTCTGATGAACTATCTGATAGATGGCTTGAGCTACTAGAGTCTTCTTCTGCTATCATGGCTTTACGTTAAGCTTTTAGTTTTCGATCTCTCTTAGCTCGTAGTTCTTCTCTTTGACTTTTAGATAATTCTGGGCAATCTGTTTTGAAATGGCCTGTTCTCCCACAACCATAACAAGTATAGTCAGTAGGATTAGTAACTTTAACATTACCTCTACTTTCTGTTTTGTCATCAGATCGTTCTGCTTCTTTGTTCTTCTGGTATCTGCTCTTGTTATCTTTGTAGAACCTTCTATACTTTCTCGATCTGATTTCCATCTTGTGCATTCTCTTATCAATCATTGAGAATTCTTTGAGTAACTTATCATATCCTCCTTCTTCTGGTGAGGCAGATGCTACTGATTCGTCTGTTTTGCACTTCGCTTTGAAGGCAGTCTCTTTCTCCTTCTTTGAGTTATTCTCGCTCTTCTTGCTGGAGGAATAATCTGGTCCGCGAATCCTTCTGATGTCACATTCATGAACAGCTAGGTGATCAAATAGTGCTTCTACGGACAAGTCATTAAAATCAACATGTAGAGGTTGCATAGCTGAATAAATCTCCCAGCTTGGTGGTAGAGCTCTAAGAATCTTGAGATTCTTCTCTCTCTGTGTGTACTTATTCTTTTTGAAGGCAGAAACTTCAAGTAGTACTTCAATGAACTTGTTCTTCATCTGTTCAATGGTTTCTCCAGGTTTCATCTTGAATTCATCGAACTTGTTACATGCCAGGGACAGCTTGTTCTCAATCATTGCTTCAGAGCCTAGACTGAGATCTCTCAAGGCTTCCCACATTTCTTTGGCTGTATCAAGATCTTGGATCTTAGCCAGATGTACTCCTTTTACAGTACTGGAAATAACTTCTTTGGCAAAATCATCGAGATTTGCTTCTCTTCTTTCTTCAGGTGTGTATTTTTTGGGATCTTTGAGTACATCCAATTAAAAACTCCTGTTTCAGTGATACGAGTTGTTTCTTCAGTAATGGCTAATGGCCCTTCTTCAATTACCTTCCACATCAGGCAGTGATGAGCCTTGAGACACATCTTGATTCTGAAACTCCACTCTCTGTAGCCTTGGATGGAAAATTCTTCGCATGTCCTGATAACAGATGACTCCATAATGACAGATAGAATGCAAATGATGAAAAAGATTTTCTAGATCTATTCAAGTTGACCACGTAGGTGTTAACCTTGTGAAACAAAACAATGGTCTTATGAACCACTGCTCTGATACCACTTGTTGGTCCCGAAAGAGCTAGGTTTGGTGTATGGGAGGGGGGGGGGGAATACACCAAATACACAAACTTTTCAGTTTACTTGACTAATTAAAGGAGAGATTTAAGCTTTCTGTATTACAGATTGCTCAATATGTCAGACCAGATCGATTATCTAATCAATCGTGTTCTGTCCAAGCAGAATCTCTCGTGAGAGTAATACAAAGCAGAAAGTAAGAGTAATCTTATTCTCCAACAGTGTATTGTGTGCGGAAAAATGGTGGACTTAGTCGGTGCTCTTGTTTAGAAAACCTTTAGAAAACTTAAACAAGAATTTATAAGATTGATTAAGAATGTAGCATGAATGAGTATGGCAGATAGTGAATAAAATAACTGAAATGAATATACAGAAAGTAAATAACGCAGTTATTTTACGTGGTTCGGGAAACCCCCTACGTCCACGGTCTAATCCAAACTGGATTAGATATCCACTACTAGGATACTCTTCTTATTTATACTCGCTGAGAACGAGCCACAAGTTTCAAATACAATTCTGATTGAAACTTATGCACGAATAAGGGTCGTGTCCCTTTACAACTTACAGAAAACTACTGTAAACAGGATTTCTTCACGTTAATCCACTAGAAAACTACTAGCTAGCAAAGATCTCCTTCCTTTCTCGATAAGATAGACTTGAATCGAGGGGTGATTATGATCACGAACGGTTCGGAACACGATCTGGTTGAAATCTTCTCTGAGTAAATGCTTCGATGAATGAGATGATTTCTGGGCAGAGTAGATTTAAAATGATATAGCAAGCTTATTCGCGTACATCTCTGCCAATCTTTGTTCCGAGCTTTTATAGGTGCAGAATTTGAAATTCTGACCGTTGAACTTGATTGATTTGAAGTAAATGCGATTTCACCAATCAAGGAAAGTGGATCCCTAGATTATCTCCTCTTGCCTTCTAATGCGTTTGACAGAATCTTCCAAATATGGTAAGCAGATCGTTTGACAGATAGCTTTCCTTTTCGGGTCTTGATTGATTCTATTCCTTTTTGTGGCACGAGGGACTTATTGAGACTTTGGGATTTCAGAGACATTTCATCTGATTTCAGTATTTGAGTGTTGATCTGATTGAACTTTCTGGTTAAGAGTTTCTGGTTCAATCTGTCTGGGTTGATATCTTTCAACTTTCTGGTTTAAATCTCTTTGATTCAATTTTCTGTTAAAGTTGACATTCTTCAACTATCTGTCTGAGACTTTCTGGTTTAACTTTCTGTTAAAGTTGTTTTGCTTCAGTTTTCTGGTTGAGACTTGCTTCAACTTTCTGGTTGAGACTTGCTTCAATTTTCTGGTTGAGACTTGCTTCAACTTTCTAGTTGAGACTTGCTTCAACTTTCTGGTTGAGACTTGCTTCAACTTTCTGGTTCAGACTTGCTTCAACTTTCTGGTTGAGACTTGCTTCAACTTTTCAATTTTCTGGTTGAGACTTGCTTCAACTTTCTGGTTGAGACTTGCTTCACCTTTCTGGTACATAAAGACCAAATAGAAGTAATACAGAACATGAATAATACCAAGTGTGTTTTCGAGAGAACATCATCAAAACTTAAAATATCTGTGGGGTTCCCAACAATCTCATCTCCTTCCTTGTTCTTCACAAGACAATTGTTAGTATCAAAAATGATCTGGTTACCGTTGGCGCAGAATTGACTTACAGAGAACAGATTGTGACTAAGACCCTCTACGTATGAAACATTAGTGATGGTGGTCTTGCCAACTTTTATATTTTCATATCCTCTGGTGTATCCTTTTGAGTTGCATCCAAAGGTGACATGTGGTCCTGGCTTCTCTATGTAATCAGATAGAAGGTTCTTATCACATGACATGTGTTTTGAACAACCGCTATCTATGATCCAGATCGCTCCTTTTGCTATCTTGCTCCTTCTTGTAGTTTTTTGGTCCTGCAATTAATTACACTTAGCTACCATTCAACGTTTGGGTGCTTGGTTATTAGCAAATGTTCCCTTTCGAATCCAGAACATTTTTGGGTTAGGAACATAAATATAACAGGTAATGATATTCCCATCATCATCAATTTTAGATAAGGAGTGAATTTCAGATGGATGGAATCTCTCTATTCCATCGTTCTTATGACTCTTCTTGATAGGTAGTGTCTTGTTGACATTCTTTGATTGGTTGCCAATTTTATTTGGCAATCTCCTGTCGACATTATTTTTATGAGCACGATCTGTTTCTGTGTAACAAGCTGGTTGATTCTTTGTTTGACAGTACTGCCTGTTCACGGTCTCTTTCATGATCATCTTTTGTGGTTGGCCTTTCTTGTTTTTCAAGTTTTTCACTTGATCTGGTATTTGTTTCCTTTCTGGTACAAAGTTGATGGTGCTCGAAGATTTTCCTGAGTGCCCTGGATATCCTAATCCAGATGTGCCCTGTTGTTGCAGGTTGATCAGCAACTTAGCACGTTCATCACTCTTGTAAATCATTTCTTTGTCTTTCTTGATCTTTTCTTCAGCAACATTGTTCCTATTAATGAGATCTTTAACTTTTGAATTTAAAGAGTGGATCTCACTATTCTTTCCCTTGATCTGTTCTTCCAGATCAGCTATTTGGGCAACGAATTGAGTATTGGCTAAGCTCAGAATCTCTTCAGATTTCTTCAATCTGTCATTTTCTTCTACAACTTCTCTAAATAATCTCTTGATGCTCGAATAACTTTTGAACATCTCATTTACTTCTTCCCAAGAGTAATCAGTTTGATCTTCATTATCCTGTTCTAGATTGATATCATTTGAGGAATTGGAATAGCATGAATTTACCTCGACTTCATCCAGACCGTTATCTAGTCCCACATAGCATTCATCCCATCCTTCTTCATCATTAGCAAAGAAGGCTTCATCATTTTTTGATGTGCTATCTGAGAAATGACTTGAGCTGCTTGATTCTTGTTCAGCTAACATGGCTTTTCGTTCATGTTTGAGTTTTCGATCTCTCTTTGCTCTCAATTCTTCTCTTTAGCTTTTGGATAGATCAGGACAATCTGTTTTGAAGTGACCTGTTCTGCCACAACCAAAGCAGGTATAATCTCTAGAGTTAGATGTTTTAGAGATTTTACCAGTCTGCTGTTTTGATTCTTCCTTGCTATCAGATCGATCATTGTCACGCTTCTTGTAGAATTTTTTTTTGTTGTCTTTATAGAAGCGTCTATATTTCTTCGATCTGTTCTCCATTTTGTCCATACGTTTGGCTATCATTGCAAACTCTTTTAACAGTTTGTCATAGCCTTTCTCTTTATTTGGCAGTGAAGGTTCAGAAGGTTCATCTAGTTTGCTCTTAGCTTTAAAGGCTACTTCTTTGTCCTTCTTAGAACTGCTTTCTGCCTTTTTGGACAGATGATCTGGTCCTTGTATTCTTTGAATGTCACATTCATGACCTTCAAGGTGATCAAATAATGCTTCTGTAGACAAATCATTGAAATTAGCGCGGAGAGGTTGCATTGCAGCATAGATCTCCCAGCTAGGTGGTAGTGCTCTGAGTACTTTCATATTCTTTTCCCTTTGAGTATATTTGTTCTTATTGAACGCAGATATCTCAAGGAGAATTCCAGTGAATCTCATCTTCATTTGTTCTATTGTCTCGCCTGGTTTCATCTTGAATTCATCATATTTGTTGCAGGCTAGAGACAGCTTGTTCTCAATCATAACTTCAGATCCTAGACACAAGTCTCTTAGGGCTTCCCACATCTCTTTGGCAGTATCCAAATCTTGGATTTTGGCCAGATGTACCCCTTTGACTGTGCTAGATATGATCCCTTTAGCAAAGTCATCTAGATTGGCTTCACGAAGTTCTTCTGCTGTGTATTTCCTTGGGTCTTTTGGAACTATCTGTGTTGATACTCCAGTTGAGGTGGTTACTGTCACTTCTTCAGTGATCTGTAGTGGACCTTCTTCAATAACCTTCCACATCAGATAGGGATGGGCTTTGAGTGCCATGTTGATTCTGAAGCTCCATTCTCTATAACCTTGGATAGAGAATTCTTCACAAGCCCTGACAACAGATGACTCCATAGCAGATAGTATCCAAGTGAATGAAAATAGGTTTTCCTAGATCTATTCAAGTTGACCATGCAGGTATTAACCTTGTGAAATAAAAACAATGGTCGTTTGAACCACTGCTCTGATACCACTTGTTGGTCCCGAAAGAGCAAGGTTTGGTGTATGGGGGGGGAATACACCAAATACAAACTTTTCAGTTTACTTGTTAAAATATTAGAGAGTTCAAGCTATTCTTATTTAAGAAATTGCTCGACAGATGACTAACCAGATTGATACTCAGATCAATACTAGATTAGTCCAAACAGATTGCTCTCTAGTGAAAATACTTAGACAATAATAAGAGTGATCTTATTATTTTCAAAGTATTGTGCGTGCGGAAATATGGTGGATTTAATGGGTGCTCTTGTTTAGAAAACCTTAAGGATTAATCAAGTTGTATTAGCAGATTGATTGAGATGCAGATTATATGATTGTGCAGATGGTTAGAATAATAAACAACTGAAGGTAAAATGCAGAAATGTAAAGAACATAGTTGTTTAACGTGGTTCGGGAAATCCTTACGTCCACGATCTGGTCCAATCTAGACCAGATTATCCACTACTATGATACTCTGCTTGTTTATACTCGTGGAGAACGAGTCACAAGTATCAATCAATGCTAGAGAGATACTTATGCACGAAATAAGGGTCGTGTCCCTTTACAACAGATTACCTCTACGTTACCACTAGAAAACTACTAGCTAGCAGGGTGATCTCCTTTATCTCGATAAGACAGACTTGAATCGAGGTTGGGTTGGTGTGATGTAGTATCACAGTTTGAAGCTCTTAGTCTGGATAACAGATTGCTTGAGAGTATGTTGTCAATATAACTCGCGTGCGTGTTGTGTGTTGTACTCCAGACCATGGCTCCAAATATATATAGGCATTGAATTTAAAATTCTAGCCGTTTGTTGATTGGCATGAGATTGATTTTTTGATTGCCAATCAATGCTATCCATCATATCTGTTCTTGCCATGTAGAGAACGTTGACTCAATCTTCAAGTTATGGCAAGCAGATTGCCAACGGCTTCTTTCCTTCTATGTGTCAACCGAAGATTCTCTTTCCAATCCCTATTGGATGGACTTCAATTTTGACTTGGCAAGATGGTATGATGTGTAGGATGATGTCATCTGGTGGTTTGATGACTCTAACGATCTGGTACTACGCTGTAAGCGACGATCTGGTCAGTGATCTGGTCGCTGTCTGTTACAGCAGCTCGATTTCTTTTTGGCGTGAAATCTTGGCCTTCATCCTATACTATTTATAGAAATGACTTCTATAGGAATAACTCATTTACATGTTAATTCATCTCCTAATCTGTTCTGTAACAGAATTCATTTTTAATGTAGTGATCTGCTTTACACGTAGAACAGTTTAATCAAAAGGAACTAAGTGTGTTTCGAAGGATCATCATCAAAACCAAAAATACTTTAGGGTTCCCAACACAAGTAAAAGCTGAAGGGATTATGCATCGAACACTACTAATAAGACTACATAATAGAAACTCCAATCTCAGCAAATCTTCTAAATTCATAACCAAATAAGTAAGGAACATGAAAAGTACATAAAATAACCTTGATACTTTAGTGAAACAAGGCAAAAGGGGAGAGGGAACTACCTGGGAGGTTAATTCGAGGAACAGGAAGAAAGCCGCTCTCTCTCCACTGCCAAGCTCTGGGAACCTGCAGTAAAGCAACAAAAAAAAAGAGAGAAAGTTAGAAGGTAGGGATACAATAGAGAATCAAATGGTATTTAATGTCCCAGACACCAATCAAATTTTTCCTCCTATAAATGCCAGTTTCTCCAGCCCTTTAAAGAGTTTTTTCAACTCGCACAATAACATTCAAACACTTCGAACATTTGGGGGAAGGAAGAGGAAAGCCGAGAGAAGCTTTGACCATAATTTCAGAAAGTGTAAGAGTTCTTAAGGTATGAAGAAGTTATCTTTAGAACTCTTTAAAATATTGTTTCATCAAATACTTAGCAATAGAGAACCACTTGAAAAGAACTACTAAGATTCATAACTTTACCTATACTAGATATAGGAATAAGTAAGCAAATAACAATTAGAAACAAAATTAAAATAAAATTTAAGAGTAGCATAATCTTAATTGCCCTAATGAGAGCAATGGAGCAGTAAGGGTATTCTACCATAAACCAACCCACCCTCAAATTAGAACCCATTTCCAGAAATTAAAACCTTGTAGGTTGAGAATAGAGATACTAGAATTTACATATGAGTTGAGGGAAATTTTGTAAAGGAAGATTTTTTTTAAGTTAAGACTTGAACTTTAAGACAAACTAAACTTAGAATGTCTTCCTATATACTCTTGTTATGAATAACATAATCCTCTAAATGAAATTTTCACCTAGACCAAACTTAGAACATCAGAAAATGAAAATACTTCTAGATTGTAATTGAAATCATAATCTTGTGTCATGCTCATAAATTTGTTTGAACAAACATTTAGCTTAAAAATATTCCCAAGACATAAGTTGTGTTGGGAACCCCAGAATATTTAGTTTTGATGATGTTCTCTCGGAACACACTTAGATTTAATTATGTTTGTTATATTGTAAATTTGTTCTACCTGTACCAAATCACTATCATATAAAGTAAATCTAATAGAGAACGTGACTTTAGATCAGATTAGAGAATGACTTTGAGGTTAAAGGATTACATCTTATTGAAGTCATTTTGTCTCTGTCTTGTTCGTGGACCAGATCAACAACATACTACAAGCAAGCAGATGATCTGATCGAGGGCCACTCGATCTGGTTGCCATGAATTTATACACTGAGATTGCAAACATGCTTTGGAGCATTTTTTGGAACAGATTGATATTTGACTAGATCGACATCAATCTGCTTTTTACAAGTCTGACATACAATTATATGTCTAGATGTACTTCGATGAATCCAAGCCTACAGATTACTCGAAGATGGAAAGATTATCTATTGGAGATCAAGCTTGGAAGGAGAATCAATCAATGCACATAGAAGGAAAGAAGCATCTATCAACGATCTGCTTTCCATATATTTGATGATTCGGTCAAACCTATCCAAGGCAAGATGAGATATTCTGGGATGCAAAATTCTTGATTGGCAATCAACATTTACTTAAAGCCAATCAAGACCAACGGTTAGAATTTCAAATTCTACACCTATAAAAGCTTGGAACCAAGACTAGAAGAGTACGGATACTATTATCAACGATCAAGCATACTGTTACTCTGCTCAGAAATCAACTCGTCAAAGCTCTATTTGAGAAGATTTCAACGTACCAGATCGTGTTCTAAGCCGTTCGTGATCGAAATCACACCACTCGATTCAATTCTTTCTTATCGAGAAGGAGAAAGAAGATAGTTTCGCTAGCTAGTAGTTCTCTAGTGGATTAACGTGAAGAAATCTTATTGCAGTTGTATACTGTAAGTTGTAAAGGCACACGACCCTTATCCTGCATAAGTTTCAAACCAGATCGTGTTTGAAACTTGTGGCTCATTCTCAGCAAGTATAAAGAAGAAGAGTATCCTAGTAGTGGATATCTAATCCAGTTTGGATTGGACCGTGGACGTAGGGGGTTTCCCGAACCACGTAAAACAACTGTGTTATTTACATTATGCACTTACTTTCAGTTGTTTGTTCACTAACCAGCACATCCATTCAATCTGCATTCTTAATCAATCTGCTAAATATTCAGTTAAGTTTTACAAAGATTTTCTAATAAAGAGCACTGACTAAGTCCACCATTTTCCGCACACAATGCTCTGTTAGAGAACAACATCACTCTTGATCTCTGCTAAGTTTTTTTCACAAGAGAGTATCAATCTGGACTAATTGTGATTGATCTAGTCATCGATCTGGTTTGTCAAATTTGAGAAATCTTCTTACAGAGAGCTTAAACTCTCTAAGAAATTAGTGAAATAAACTGAAAAGTTTGTATTTGGTGTATTCCCCCCCCGTACACCAAACCTTGCTTTTTCGAGACCAACAAGTGGTATTAGACCAGTGGTTCATAGGACCATTGTTTCTGTTTCACAAGGTTGAAACCTGCGTGGTCAACTTGAATAGATCTAGGAATACCTTTTTCATTCACGTGCATACTATCTGTCTTTATGGAATCTTCTGTCATTAGGGCTTGTGAAGAATTCTCCATCCAAGGATACAGAGAATGGAGTTTCAGAATCAAGATGTTTCTAAAAGCTCATCACTGTTTGATGTGGAAAGTGATAGAGGAAGGACCATTAGTCATACAAGAAGAGAAAACTCGCATTAGAGAAACTGGTGCAGTCAAAGAGATCGTGCTCAAAGATCCCAGAACGTATACATCAGAAGAACGACGCGAAGCAAATCTAAATGACTTCACAAAAGGGATTATCTCTAGCACTGTTAAAGGAATCCATCTGGCCAAGATCCAAGATCTGGATACAGCCAAAGAGATGTGGGAGGCACTGCAAGAACTCAGCTTAGGTTCTGAGGCTATGATCGAGAACAAGTTGTCCCTAGCATACAAAAAGTTCGATGAGTTCAAGATGAAGCCTATAGAAATCATCGAGCAGATGAAGAACAGATTCATCAAAGTGTTACTTGAAGTTTCTGCTTTCAACAAGAACAAGTACACACAGAGAGAGAAGAATCTCAAAATTCTCAGAGCATTGCCACCAAGCTAAGAGATATATTCAGCAATGCAACAACTACGTGTTGATTTCAACGATCTGTTTGTTGAAGCAGTGTTTGACCATCTGGTTGTACATGAATGTGACATCAGAAGAATATATGGACCGGATCATTCTTCAAGTAAGAAGAACGAGAGCAGTTCCAAGAAAGAAAAAGAAATAACCTTCAAAGCGAAGTGCGTAGCAGATGAACCAATTGCACCTGCTGCATCAGAAGAAGGAGGTTATGACAAGCTCCTCAAGGAATTTTCCATGATTGCCAAGAGAATGGATAAAATGGAAGTCAGATCGAGAAAATACAGCAGATTCAACAAAAACAACAAGAGTAGATATCAAAAGAATACAGAACTTGATCGATCTGATAGCAAAGGTGAATCAAAGAGTAATGGTAAAACATCTAACTCTACTGACTATACTTGTTTTGGTTGTGGCAGATCAGGTCACTTCAAAACAGACTGTCCTAACTTATCAAAAAGTCAGAGAGAAGAACTAAGAGCTAAAAGAGATCGAAAGCTTAAAGCTCAACGCAAAGCAATGCTGGCTGAAGAAGACTCTAGTAGCTTGAGTCATCTATCTGACAGTTCTTCAGAAAACGATGAGGCATTCTATGTGCAAGACACAGAAGAAGATTGGGATGAATGCTACCTGGGATTAGATAATGGACTCGACCAGATCGAGGTAAACTCTCATATATCTATGTCTTCAAATAAACCTGTTTATGATTCAGGAAATGAAGATGAACCATCACAAATGTATCTTCTGTTGAGGGTCTTAGTCATACTCTGTTTTCTGTTAGCCAATTCTGTGCAAATGGAAATCACATTGTTTTTTATGCTAACAACTGTTTTGTGGAAAATAAGGAAGGAGATGAAATTCTTCTTACCGGGAAATTATAGGACAGATTGTATATTGTGCAATGGACAAACCAGATCGAGACATGTCTAGTTACTAAGACAATCTCAGAGACTAGCTGGTTATGGCACAAGCGACTTAGCTATCTCAACTTTAAGTCAATCAATAAGATTTCAAGAGAGAAGCTAGTCGAATGATTACCAGAACAAGTATATGACAAAGATCATATTTTTGAAGTATGCCAAGCTAGAAAACAGACTAAGTCATCCTTTACCAACAATGCAGTTCACTCATCCTCCAGAGTCTTAGAGTTACTACATTTAGACTTATTTGGCCTAGTTAAGCCATTAAGTATAAATGGAAGAAAGTACACTCTGGTTATCATTGATGATTACTTAAGATTCACTTGGGTTATCTTTCTGATCAAGAAGAAAGAAACATTGGACAAGCTACCAAACTTTCTCAACAAGATCACCAAGCAAAAGGAAACCTCTGTTGTGACAATTAGAACAGATCGAGGAACAGAGTTTCTAAACCAAAAGATTGAGGAATATTGTAACCAGATGGGTATAACTCATCAAACATCTACTGCAAGAACACCTCAACAGAATGGAGTAGTTGAAAGGAGAAACAAATCGTTAAAAGATGTAGCTCATACAATGTTGAATGCAACAAGATTACCTAAGAAGTTTTGGGCAGAAGTCATCTTCACGGCCTGTTACACACATAACAGATCGGTCATAATTCTCAAACATGGGAAAACACCGTACGAGATTTGGAACGATAGAAAGCCCAGGATACAGTTTTTTTGTACCTTCGGTTGTATGTGTTACATTCATAATAATGGGAAATTTCAATTGAAAACCTTTAATAGCAAAGTTGATCCTGGAATATTCCTCAGATATTCTGATGTTAGCAAAGATTACAATAAGAAAACTCATGTTGTGGAGTTAACATCTCATATTGTATTTGAAGAAGCTATTCTCTAATACAGGGAAATAGATGACAAACAAGTTCAAAAACAAATCAATAGTAGAAGATCAGAAGGGATACTACTTGAAGATATCTTAATCTGGAATTCAATAGAAATGGATGAGATTGATGTTCAACCTATAGCTGAAACCATTACACAGTAATAGGGAACAACTCACATCGATCCAGACCAAACCAGATCGACTCCAGATGATAGTGAACCAGTAGAAGTAGAAAATCCTGAACCTTCTCAACGTCAATCTGATGAATCAAGAGACATTAGTAGTTGGAACAACAGTCAACAGATTGAGATCGAAGAACCAGAAGAAGAAAACTATTTCCAAGTGTTGGGAAGTGGACTCCAGCACCTCCCGGAGGGGGGGTCCTCCGTGTATCGTACTCGAGAGAACTTATGGGAGTTCGGCCTGCCTCAGTCGAAAATGGCTTGCACTACCATTGTTGACGAGAGGTTAAATGAATTGATTAGTACTACTCATACCAACATGGTGCATCATCTTTTCAGGTGACCCCTTAGTAGAAACTCCAAGGTTAAGCGTGCTTGGCTTGGAGCAATACTATGATGGGTGACCTACTGGGAAGTGTCCTGGGTCAGCCTGTCAGTGAGGACAAAGCAGGCTGG
>JAPKLX010000587.1:0-34935 GCA_026898415.1 Leonotis leonurus
GTTAGCGTTCTGTCTTGAGACTAAGCCTTCTGCTCCAGCCTTCTGCTTGAGACTGGCTGGTTTTAGTATCTGTTCGAGACATCTTCTATCGTTCTGTTTCAACCAGTTTCGACTATCTGTTATGCTGAAACCAAACAGAAGGTACAGAACATGTATTATATCAAGTGTGTTTTGAAAAACCATCATCAAAACTTGGAATATTTTATGGGGTTCCCAACATCGTTCTTGTCTTCACACTACCTATGGGGTTCCCAACAATATGCTCTGGTGGATTATGATCTTGAATCCACTTTCTGTGCCTAGACATCTCATCTTCTGATACCTCAGGTTTATGTTCTTTTGTTGGTTCCTCAAATTCTGGGTGTGCTGTTGAAGTTTCTTGAAAAAGATTTTCAACTTCAATCTCCTGGTTGATATTTGAGCTGTTGTTAATCTCGATAGATAAATCAGGTTGACTCTGAGCAGGTTCACTGTTTTCTTGAAGTGGTATGTTCTAATCAGGTTCAATGTGAGTTGTTCCCCCTTGTTGTGTGCTGGTTTCAACTATAGGTTGAACATCAATTTCCTCATCTCTAAGTGTACTCCAGATCAGAACATCTTTGAGTAGTATATTTCCCGAGCTTCTAGTACTCATCTGGTTGTGAACCTGTTCTTCACCTGTTTCCCTGTATTCAAGAATAGATTCATTAAATACAATATGAGGTTTTACCTCCACAACATGAGTTTTCCTACTGTAAACCTTATAAGCTTTGCAAACATCAGAATATCCCAAAAATATTCCAGGGTCAGCTTTGCTAACAAAGGTTTTCAATTGATATTTCTCATTATTATGAATGTAACACGTACAACCAAAGGTACGAAATACTTAAGGCTTGGTTTTCTATTGTTCCAGATCTCATATGGAGTCTTTCCATGTCTGAGACTGATAACCGATCTGTTTTTTGTGTAACACGTTGTATAGATGGCCTCTGCCCAAAACTTCTTTGGAAGGTTGGTCTCATTTAGCATGGTGCGTGCTGCTTCCTTTAGTGATTTGTTATGCATTTCTACAACTCCATTCTGTTGTGGTGTTCTTGCGGCTGATGTTTGGGGTGTAATACTCATCTGGTTGCAATATTCTTCGATCTTATGATTTAGAAACTCCGTGCCATGATCTGTTCTGATAGTCATGATAGTGGTCTCCTTTTGTCTAGTGATCTTATTGAAGAAATCATGTAGATTCTCCAACGTTTCTTTTTTCTTAAACAAAAAGATAACCCACGTAAATGTTGATTAATCATCAATAATAACCAATGTATACTTTCTATTGTTGATACTTAATGGCGTTACTGGGACAAATAAGTCTAGATTTAGAAGTTCAAGTATTCTGGATGATGAGTGAGCTACTTTAATGGCAAATGATGACTTGGTCTGCTTTCCAGCTTCGCAAGCTTCGCAAATATGATCTTTATCATATACTTGGTTTGGTAAACCTTCGACTAGCTTTTCTCTTGCAATCTTGTTGATTGACTTTAAATTCAGATGGCTAAGTCTCTTGTGCCATAACTAGCCTGTCTCTGAGATTGTTTTAGTGACTAAGCATGTCTTGATCTGGTTTGTCCATTGCACAATATATCATTTGTCCTGCAATTTACCGGTAAGAAGAGTTTCATCTACTTCCTTATTCTTCACAAAAAAGATGTTAGCATAAAAAATAATCTGATTACCATTAGAACAAAATTGACTTACTGAAAATAAATTATGGCTAAGACCTTCAACGTAAGAAACATTAGTAATAGTGGTTTTGGCAATCTTAACATTACCATATCCTCTGGTATAACTTTTTGAGTTACAACCAAAGGTTACCTGTGGACCTTGTCTCTCAACATAGTCAGATAGAAGGTTCTCGTCACATGTCATATGCTTTGAACATCCACTATCAATGATCCAGACTAAACCTCTTACCACTTGACTCATTCTTGAAGTTCTTCCATCCTGCAATTACAAGGACTTAACAACCCTTTCAATGATTGGGTGCTTGGTTAGTAGCAAATGTTCCTTTTGGAACCCTAATCAATTTAGTGTTAGGAACACAGATATAGTAAGTGATATGTCTCCTTGAGTTATCTTTTCTTGAGATGGCTTTGTAGAGTGATCGGTGATTCCATTCTGTGTTGTCCATGTTGATCTTTTTCTTCCTAGATGATGGTGTTCTGGTAGGAGCCTTCTAGTTTTTGTTCCTATCTGCTTTAACATAGTGAGCAAGTTTGCCATTGACCTGGTAATACCGCTTGTCCCCTGTTGTTTCACCATCATCTTCTGGGGATGATTTTTCCCTTTTTTAATTGACAACTTGATCTGGTATCTTTTGTCTTTCCACTACAAACTTTGATGCACTTGATTGTCCAGTATAGCCTAGTCCAGCAGTTGATTTGGCTTTATTATGCATTTCAACAATCATGCCAACTTGTTGGCTGCTCTTGTTGATTCTGCTCATGTTCTCTGTTGTCTTTTGCAGTTTCTCCTCAACTACTTCCTTTCTGGTTGTCAAGTCTTTCACCTTTGAGTTGAATGAGGAGATCTCCTCATCTTTTGCTTTGTTTTGTTCTTGGAGATCGTTCACCTTTGTAGAGAACTTTGTGATGGCTTCACTGAGTATCCTCAATGATTCATTCACCTTGTCATTCTCCTAATTGACATATTGGAATATCTTCTTCAAACTCTTGTAACTCTTGAGCATTTCACTGATTTCTTCCCAAGAGACTTCAGCTTCATCTTCATCTTCATCACAAGAATCATATACAGGTTTGTTAGATGACATGGAAACATGTGAATTTATCTCGTTCTGATCAAGGCCATTGTCGATTCCCATGTAGCATTCATCCCAATATTTTTCTTGTTCATGTGTGAAGAAAGCTTCATCGTTCTCTGATGAGCTATCTGAAAAATGACTCAAGCTGCTTGAATCTTCTTCAACTAAAATAGTTTTGCGTTGAACTTTAAGTTTACGATCTCTTTTTGCTCTTAATTCTTATCTCTGACTCTTAGATAAGTAAGGGCAGTTTGTCTTGAAGTGACCTGTTCTACCACAACCATGACAAGTATAGTCAGTAGAATTAACAAATTTATTAGAACTTTTTACCTTAGGTTTAATGTCAGATCAATCTTAATCTCTACTCGTCTAGTATAGATTTTTCTTGTTCTCATTGAAGAACATTTGATACTTTCTCGATCTAGTCTCCAATTTCTCTAGCCTCTTTGCAATCATGGCAAATTCCTTCAGCAACTTATCTTGAGAATTTCCTTCTTCAGCTTTAGTTGCAACTGGTTCCTCTACTGTAATATTTGCTTTGAAGGCTATCTCCTTTTCTTTCTTGGAGTTACGTTCTCCTTTCTTGCTAGATGAGTGGTCTGATCCATGAGTTTTCTTCATATCACACTCATGACCAACTAAGTGATCAAACAATGCTTCAGTAATGAGCATGTTGAAGTCAGCTCTTAGTGGTTGCATGGCTGCGTAGATTTCCCAGCTAGGTGGTAGGATTTAAATGAACCTGGTCTTCATCTGATCAATGGATTCTCCAGGTTGCATCTTGAATTCATCAAATTTGTTGTAGGCCATCGAAAGCTTGTTTTCGATCATAGCTTCTAATCCAAGGCTGAGTTCACGAATGCTTCCCACATTTCTTTAGCTATATCTAAATCTTGAATTTTCGCCAGGTGAACTCCATTGATTGTGCTGGAAATGATTCCTTTTGCAAAATCATATAGATTAGCTTCACGTCGTTCTTTAGTAGTGTAAGTTCTGGAGTCATTGAGTACTTGCTCTATTATGACTCCAGTATTAGTTGTACGAGATTTTTCTTCATAGATAGCTAGTGGCCTTCTTCTATCACTTTCCACATTAGGCAATGATGAGCTTTCAAACAAATCTTGATTCTGAATCTTCATTCTATGTATCCTTGGATAGAGAATTGCTTGCAAGCCTTAATAACAGAAGATTCCACGGTGACAAATAATATGCTCGTGAATGAAAAAAGGTTTTCCTAGATCTATTCAAGTTGACCATGCAGGTGTTAACCCTGTGAAAAAGAAACAATGGTCAGTTGAACCACTACTCTGATACCACTTGTTAGTCCCAAATGAGCAAGGTTTGGTGTATTGGGGGGAGGAATACACCAAATACAAACTTTTCTGTTTACTTGGAAATTAACCAGAAAGATTAAGCTTTCTCGAAGAGAGATTGCTCAAATTGACAGACCAGGTTCACTCACTAGGTTTACTACCAAGTTCACTAGTGATCTGTCCAGATAGATTCTCTCTCATGAGTTACACAAAGCAGATAGCAAGAGTGATCTTGTTATCTAACAATGTGTAGTGTGCGGAAGATGGTGGAGGTAATATGTTGCTCTTTATAAGAAAACCTTTGAAAAACATAAAGTCGTATATGATTAGGAATTGATTAAATCGATGCAATTTTGCGTGCAAGTGTTGGGTTAGTATATGAAACAACTGAAAATAAATACGTAAAGAAAAGAACACAGTTATTTTTACGTGGTTCGGGAAACCCCCAACGTCCACAGTCCAATCAAAACTAGATTAGATATCCACTATTAAGATAACTCGCTTCTTTATACTCATTGAGTACGAGCCACAAGTTCCAGTCAAATCTAGAAAGAAACTTGTTCACGAATAGGGTCATGTCCCTTACAACTTGTAGATAAATCTGCTACAAATACCTTCACCTTAATCCACTAGAAAACTATTAGCTAGCAAAGATATCAACTGTTGGTCCCGAAAGAGCAAGGTTTGGTGTATGGGGGGGGGGGGAATACACCAAATACTAACTTTTCAGTTTAACTTGACGGTTTATAGGAGAGCTCAAGCTATTCTATACAAGAAATTGCTCGGCAGTGACTAAACAGATCGATAAGTAGATCAGTAGCTAATTTAGTCCAAACAGATTACTCTCTTAGTGAAAACACTTAGCAGACAATAAGAGTGATCTTATTACTTTCTAAGTGTAGAGTGAGTGCGGAATAATGGTGGATTAATGATTGCTCTTGATTAGAAAACCTTTAAGTATTAACCAGATTGTTTAGGAGATTGATTGAGATGCAGATGGATGAGAGTGCAGAGAGTTAGAATAATAAACAACTGAAAATATAAAGAATGCAAGAATGTAAAGCACACAGTTGTTTAACGTGGTTCGGGAAAACCCTACGTCCACGATCTGGTCAAAACTAGACCAGATTATCCACTACTCGGATACTCTGCTTCTTTATACTCGTGGAGAACGAGTCACAAGTACCAATCACAACTAGAATGATACTTATGCACGAATGAAAGGTCGTGTCCCTTTACAACAGATTACCTCTACGTTACCACTAGAAAACTACTAGCTAGTAGGGTGATCTTCTTTCTCTCGATAAGACAGACTTGAATCGAGGTGGTTGGTGTGATGTTGAATCACAGATTGTTGAAGCTCTAAAGTCTGGAATGCAGAGTGCTTGAAAGTATATCAACAGTATAGCTCGCGTGTGTGTTCTCTGTTCTACTTTTCCAGATTATTGACTTCAACTATATAGGCATTGAATATTGAAATTCTAGCCGTTGTTGATTGGCGTGAGATAGATGGTATATTGCCAATTAATGGTTTCCATCATATCTGTTCTTGCCATATAGAAAAGGTTGACTCAATCTTTAAGTTATGGAAAGCAAATTGCTAACGGTCTCTTTCCTTATAAATGTATAACCGAAGATCTTCTTTCCAATCCCTGTTGGATGGACTTCGATCTTGACGTGGCAAGTGTATATGATGTGTAGGATGATGTCAGCTGATTGATTGATGACTCAATCGTTCTGCATCCTCGTTGTTGGTATCGATCTGGTCATCGATCTGGTTGCTGTCTGTTACAGCAGATCGATTCTTCTTTGGCATAGAACCTTGACTTCATCCTATTCTAAGTTGAGATTAACTTCTATAGGAATATCTCCTTTACATTTTAAGTCATCTCCTAATCTGTTCCTAAACAGAAGTCACCTTCTTTCTAGTGATCTGTTTTTACACGAGAACAGCTTATACACAATAAACTAACTAAGTGTGTTTCGAGATACCATCATCAACACTAAAACTTTTGGGTTCCCAACAATTTCCCCCTTGTTGATGATGTCGAAACCACACTTTACAGACTATATCCTATCAGCTTATAAAGAGCGATCTGGTCTGATATCCAGATTGATTAAATTACGTTATTAAGTTTATAACGTTTTAGGGTATTTTCATATATGTTCTGGACAATAAAATGTTTTCATCAGAAACTCAAGAAATACATATATATATTAGGGACAAAGAGGGTTTATAGAACGATCAAAACAAAAACATAAGAAAAGCAGATCATGAAGATATGAGAAATAGGTCTATCTGCTTTTTCTTTTCTCTTCTTGTTGTCTCTTCAGCTTTGCTCTGGTCTCGTCTGATATAAGCTGGACACTCTCGTATACTCCCTCTCTTACCCTTATGTAATCAGGGTCTTCAGCATCCACCTTATATCCTCTGTTTTCTGCTAGTTGATTTATGAAGTTTAGCAGAAAGGTTTTGTCAGGAAGGTCTGTCCCAGGGATGGTGGGACAGGTTCTAAATTCCCTTTCTGGAGCAGTTATTGTGATCTGGGCTTTGTCTGCTGCTGCTCTGATCTCTTCTACCAGATCTCTTGCATCGTTTTGATCAAGATATAGATTAAAGGCTTCATTAGGTGATCCCTCACAGTAGAGTGGCTCTTTGAGGAAGTAACGACACATAATGAATCCATATTTTAATCCTTCAAAACCTTCCTTCAGGTGATCTGGGACCCAGTTGGTCTCTCCCTGTTTGGTCAAAGATTTTCGAATAGGGGCAGACGAGAACCAGCTGGATCCTGCTCTTTTCTTTTTCTTGGGTGGTTGGGACTGGCTTGATCTGCTTGGAGTAAATGTCTTCTGTGCTTGGAATGAAGGAGAGCTGGCTGGGCTGGGTCGATCTGGTATAAGGGCAGGTTTCTTTGCAGTTGATCCAGATCCTGACAAGCTCTTCTTTTTCTCTTCTGCTGCTTTTTCTTTCTTCTTCTCTTGCGCAGCAGATGGCTTTTGCTTCCCACTCCCTTCCCCCTTTTCGACATCATCAATGAATGATTGAATGAATGTCTTGAGGGAGGTGACCTCGGCCTTCAACTCTGTGACCTCTTTGGCAGATTCAAATCTTTCTGACAACAGAGAGGTGATGTTGAGGTTGGAATCATTGATCTGTTTCTGAAGAGAAGCCTGTGTGTTGGCCAGATCAGATTTGATTTCTTCTTGAGCTGCCTTGATGTCCGCAGTTTCATCAAAATAGGATTTGATTAGAGTGGATGTTGGGTAGTGCAGATCGTGTAACTTCCTTTCCACAAAGGATTTGTCATCAGTTTCAAACTGTCTGATCAGCGACCTGGTGTAAGAGTTGGCTTCTTTGACTATGTCTGCTGTGAGACCATCAGTCTGCTCCTTGACTATGGCGTGTACCATGTCCTTCTCCTTTGCTGCAAAGGCACTGATAATTTTGTACATTTCGTTTACTTTAAATTCAGTTGAAAATAGGCTTTGATCTATCTGGGCTTTCCTCTCATCAGCGGCAGCCCGATCATCATCTAATTTCTTGCTGATCTCTTCAATCTTCAGTCTACAGATTCGCCTCAGATCAGAATCGACCTTATTGACCTGAGCTTGCAGGTGGTCGTTGAACTCTGTGAGTATGCGTGTGGCTTCATCTTGAACTGTGGTCAGTGTTCCATACATGTACTGATCCACCTTCTTGGAGATGAGATCTCTGATTTGAATGTTAGATAGGGATGGATGTTGGTCCATCAATATATCTTCCAAGGTGTATGTCTGCACATGTATGTTCTGTGCAGCTGCAACAGTAGGAGTGATGATGTCATTGGTGAGCTCGCCGCCTATAGTCTGTCCAAGGAGGTCTTCCTCTGCTGGTGCAGGTGGGTTTGTGAGCTGCACATCAGTTTCAGTCATGACCACGTCTGGTGTGGGTTCTGCTATTGCTGCACCCTGTTGGTGAGCATCAGATGGAATCTCAGTTTCTTCTTTATCGACCACGCTGTTATAGAAATCTAGCTTTCCAGCTTCCTCATAAATCTCCCTCAGATTGACCTGTAATTTCTGAGCTTCTAGCTGAGCTATTGCAAGGATGGATTGTGAGTAGCTTTCTCTGAGCTCAGCAACTGATGAGACTTCGAAAATATTTAACAGTGTGGCTTCTTCTGCCTTTAGCTGATCAATCGATCTGATTTTCAGCAGTGCATCTAAAACATAGAATTCTTTATCTTTGATCAATAGCAGTAGTTTGACTCTTTTAGCTGCATCGTAGCTCTCTGGTGTGAGCTGAATGCCAGGGAATATGTTGAGAACAGCTCTGTCTGCTTCTGCTTCAATCATCTTAACTACAGCTTGAGCTGTTTTCGTTTCAACATCTTCATCTGAAGATTCAATTGCTTCTTCATCTTCCTCATCGATCTGCTCTAGAGGTTCAGCAGAAGAGGAGCTTATGGTATGAGCTGGGGAGAAGTCCTTGGACTGGTCTGGATGGACGGATGACAGAGGTTCCACATCTTCTGGTTGATCAACCAGCACAACTTCTTCCTCCTCAACCTCCTGTTGAGGGGTGACAGTTTCTGTAGTAGATGGGGCTTCGGTCTGTATCTCGGCAGACAGTTTGTGAAGCCTTCTGCGTTTTGGTTTGGGCTGCTGTGCTGCGGTAGAAGTATCTGTTTCAACAGAACTGGCCCTCCTGGTCACTCTCTTGGAGGGGGTTCTATCAGTTTGCTTCTCCTTGGTGACCTTAGATTTTGTGGATGGATCTGCTGGACCAGATGGAGGAATCCAGATGGGATTCGAGTTCCCCATCTCCATCAGAGCATTAAAGATAACAGGGTCCTTTGCTCTGGTAATCAGATTTGCTGAAATGCCCATTGACATTTCAATCTGATGCTGGTCCTTTGGAAAATGCTGTTTCGCGTTGAACTCAACCGCTGTATCCCATTGGTGGTGAGGAAAGAATGATTCCAGCATAAATCTGATCTTTGTTGAATGTCTCAGGCTGCTTCTCTTTACTTCGATGCCTGGGGAGCTGCCTTTCACAAATAAGATCATCTTGGCCTCCTTTGCCAAGAGATCGTATAAGATCCTACTCCAGTTAACTGGCAGATTGAGAACTACTGCTGCTAATATCCGAAACTTCTCGGGGGTCACCTGGTCGTAGGACCCGTTGTGGTTAAGGAAAATTCGCTGTACAAATTCAAACAGAATTCTGAATTCTGGCGCGAGAAGTGAACGAACAAACATCCTGTTTGTGTAATGGATGGGCACGATCATGACCATCTCCACAGCTTCTTGTAGCTGTTCTGCAGTAATTTCACCCAGTTCTAATCCCTCATCCTTTACTTTATAAGCTGCGTTTATAATGTTGATAACATTGTAGGGAGTGTTGCTGACAGTATTCCCTTTACTCACCCTGATGGTGGCCTCATCTCCACCTCTCTCTCCCTGCCATGAGAGATAAAAGGCAGCAACATCCTTGGGTAGGAAGTGCACAGGGTGTGAAGTAATAATTTTGCAGAAACCTACATAGAATACAGTAGTACAGATGTGAGCACTATCCTTCCATCAGTGAAGTATAAGTGCCACAAAGACAGTTTATGCAGCTCTATGATATTGACAGAGATCACAGACAAAAGAATAGAAACAGAGTAAAAGCATTTTGACATATGAATAAGAGTTAAAACGAAATAAGAAACCTTTGCACTGGCGAACAAGATCGAATGCCTTTTCCAGTTTATGAAACCCGAAGGTGTCAAGAACCGCAAAAATGTCTTGGTGAATGTAAGGTTTCAGAAAGTTTGCTTGTTCGAGAAAAACAGATGATTTGGGAGCCATTTTTGCTAGAAAGTGAGAGATTTGCGAAGGAAGAGAGAATTTTGGAAGGCAGAAAATTTTTCTAAGTGTTTCGAGAATAATGTAAGTGAGTGATACACGAAACGCCTTATCAGTCTATATACGCGAAAGAGAAGATAAGTAGAGTAATAAAATATTCAGAAATCCTTCCCTTTTTCAGCTTTCCCGCCTTTCCATGTACTAGGTTTTCAACCCATAGTCGTCTCTCTTGATCGTGTGATGCACGCGCTATAATTGAACGGTTGGGATATGGCGCGTTATCTTTGTTGCAGTCTTTTGTCTCCCTTTTTCTTGATTTGGTAGATATTTTCTCGATCACGTCTCCCAATTACTGTATGTAATCATCAAAAGATAAAAGATTTTGATATCTAATGTCAGAAAATAGATAATTAGTCGCCGTATATAGTTGACCTTTCCCCCTTAACCAAGTAATAGAATAAGTAATAGGAAATATTAATTCTAATATCCACGTGGCATTGAGTAATCTGGTCAAGGTCAATCTCTTTTATGGTGAGAACTATCAATCTGGTTGTTTTCCTTTAATAATTCCCAGTTGGAATTTGATCAATCTGTATTGACATATACTTAGTGATCTGGTATCAATTCCCTGTTGGATTTTCATATATGGGCTGAATTTTGTCAATCTGGACCATGATGATTTGGTTTTTGTTTCCCTGTTGGATTACTGATTTTGATCTAGTTTTAGATCAATCTGGTCCTGTCTTCAAGATTTAAGAGTCCTAATTTTCCACAAAGCATCTTAAATTTTTCTTCTGGTAATGCCTTAGTGAGAATATCTGCTCTCTGAATCTCAGTATGTATTTTCTCAATCTGTACATGTTTTCTTTCAACATGATCTCTTATAAAGTGATGTCTCACATCAACATGTTTGCATCTGGTGTGCAATACTGGGTTTTGTGTGATTGCTATAGCACTTGAGCTGTCACAGAAAATAGGAGTTTCCTTGACATCAATCTCATAGTCCTTGAGCTGTTGTCTTAACCACAGTATTTGTGCACAACAACTTCCAGCTGCCATATATTCTGCTTCTGTAGTTGAAGTGGCAACCGATGTTTGTTTCTTTGAAAACCAAGAAATCAGTTTATTTCCCAGAAACTGACATGTACCAGATGTTGACTTTCTGTCCAGTTTACATCCAGCGTAATCTGAGTCAGTGTATCCAGTTAGCTCAAAATTGTCTTCACATGGGTACCATAAACCTATATGGGCTGTTCCCTTAAGATATCTTAGTATTTTCTTAGCTGCTTCCATGTGAGACTCTTTGGGATTTGCTTGGTATCTAGCACATACTCCTACTGCATAGGTGATGTCAGGTCGACTGGCAGTTAGATAGAGTAGTGATCCTATGATCCCTCTATATTGAGTGATATTAGCTGGTTTTCCTTCGGGATCTGGACCAATTTTCCCATTTGTCTGCATTGGAATTTTCACTGGATTACTGTCTTTTAATCCAAACTTGACCAGCAGATCATTCATGTATTTTGTCTGATTAATAAAGATACCATCTGGTAGTTGTTTGACCTGTAAACCTAAGAAGAAACTCATTTCTCCCATCATGGACATTTGATACTTATTTTTCATAAGTTCAGCAAATTTGTCACACAGATAGGTAGATTGAGATCCAAAAATGATATCATCTACATAGATCTGGACTAAGAGAATATTTTCTTTGACTTTGATGATGAACAAAGTCTTGTCAACAGATCCTCTTCTAAATCCAGATTCTAGTAGAAAGGTTGATAAGGTCTCATACCAAGCTCTAGGGGCTTGTTTTAGACCATAGACTGCCTTAGCCAGTCTGTATACTTTCTGATCTGGATCTGCTTCTTCAAATCCAGGTGGTTGTTCCAAATATACTTCTTCTTCAAGAATACCATTGAGGAAGGCACTTTTGACGTCCATCTGGTATACCTTGAACCGTTTGTGAGCAGCATATGCTAGAAATAACCTTATAGCTTCTAATCTGGCTACTGGTGCGAATGTTTCATCAAAATCAATGCCTTCTTGTTGATTATAGCCTTTAGCTACCAATCTGGCTTTGTTTCTGACTACTTCACCATTTTCATCTCGTTTGTTTTTTAACACCCATTTTACACCTATTACTCCTTGGTGTTTGGGTCTGTCCACGAGATACCAGACTTCATTTCTTTTGAACTCATTGAGTTCTTCTTGCATTGCTATTATCCAATCTGCATCTTGGAGTGCTTCATAAGCATCAGATGGCTCCATGCGAGAGAGATAACAGCTCAACAATGCACTTTCTCCATGCATTCTCCTTGTTTTCACACGATCTGATGGGTTCCCAACGATCTGTTCTGGTGGATGGTCTTGTATCCATCTTCTTCTCCTGGTCATTTCTTCATCAGATAACTCAGGATCAGGTTGACCTGTTGGTTCATCAAATTCAAGGTGTGCTGTTGATATAGCTTGATCTGGATTCTCATCTTGACTTTCTTCTGGAGGTTGATCATCATTTGCAATGGTTGTTTCATTGTTTTCTGTTGATGATCTGTTTTCATCCTGATTGTGTAGTAATATTCCCCCTTGCTGTATGATCTCTTCAGCAGCAGGTAGTGTGTTAATTTCTTCATCCTCACTTTTTGAATTCCAGATAAGAATATCTTCAAGTAAGAGTTCATTTATTCTTCTGGTAGTCATTTGGTTATCTGTCTGCTTTCCATCTAGTGATCTGTACTCAACAGTAGACTCATCAAAAACAACATGGGGAGTTACCTCCACAATATTAGAATTCTTATTGTAAACTCGATAAGCTTTACTGACATCAGAATATCCTAAGAATATTCCAGGATCAGTTTTGCTATCAAAAGTTTTCAACTGTGATTTCCCATTATTGTGTATGTAACATAAACAACCAAAAGTTCTAAAATAAGAAATATTAGGTTTTCTGTTGTTCCATAGTTCATATGGAGTCTTTCCATGTCTGAGTGTGATGGATGATCTGTTTTGAGTATAACAGGCAGTGTAGATAGCTTCTGCCCAGAATTTCTTTGGTAGATTGGTAGAGTTAAGCATTGTGCGTGCTGCTTCTTTGAGTGATCTGTTTCTCCTTTCAACAACTCCATTCTGTTGAGGAGTTCGAGCAGCAGATGTTTGATGAGTGATTCCCATCTTGTTGCAGTATGCTTCAATCTTCTGGTTGAGAAATTCTGTTCCTCGATCTGTTATGATAGAGGTTATACTCATCTCTTTCTGTCTAGTAATCTTGCGTAGAAAATCAGGGAGCTTGTCTAGGGTTTCTTTCTTCTTCAGCAGAAAGATAACCCAAGTGAATCTTGAGTAATCATCTATGATTACCAATGTGTACTTTCTCCCATTGATGCTTAGTGGTTTGACTGGTCCAAACAGATCAAGGTGTAACAGCTCTAGTATCCTTGATGTTGAGTGAGCTGTTTTGCTTGTAAATGATGATCTGGTCTGCTTTCCAGCTTGACAAGCATCACATATGTGATCTTTATCATACACTTGATCTGGTAGTCCTTCTACTAACCTTTCCTTGACAATCCTGTTGATTGATTTGAAATTAAGATGACTTAATCTCTTATGCCATAACCAGCTTGTTTCTGATACAGTCTTAGTGACTAAGCAGGTCTCGATCTGATTCGTCCACTGGACTATATATAATCTATCCTGCAGTTTACCGGTAAGGAGTATTTCATCTCCTTCCTTGTTCTTCACCAGACAGTTGTTAGCATCAAAAACAATTTGATTACCATTAGCACAAAACTGACTTACAGAAAACAGATTGTGACTAAGACCCTCAACATATGACACATTAGTGATAGTGGTCTTGCCAACTTTGATGTTTCCATACCCTCTGGTATATCCTTTTGAATTACATCCAAAAGTGACCTGTGGGCCTGGTTTCTCTATGTAATCTGTCAGTAGGTTCTTGTCACAAGTCATGTGTTTTGAACAACCACTATCTATAATCCAGATAGTTCCTCTTGCTATCTTACTCCTTCTTGCAGTTCTTTGATCCTGCAATTAATTACACTTAGCTACCCTTTCAACGTTTGGGTGCTTGATTATTGGCAAACAATCCTTTTCGAATCCAGAATATTCTAGGGTTAGGAACAACAATATAGCAGGTAATGATGTTTCCCTCATTATCTACTTTAGATACAGAGTGTATTTCAGATGGATGATATCTCTCTATTTCATCCTTCTTCAATCCTTTCTTGGTAGGTACTGTCCTGTTGACAATTTTTGTCCTGTTGACATTTGCTCTTTGAAGGTGTTCAGTTTCTGTGTAGTGAGCCGGTTGTCCCCTGATTTGATGATATTGCCTGTTCTTTGCATCTTTTATTATCATCTTTTGAGGATAACTTTTCTGGTTTTTCAAGTCCTTCACCTGATCTGGTATCTGTTTCCTTTCTGGTATGAAATTTACAGTTCCAGAGAACTTTTCCGAGTGACCTGGATATCCTAATCCAGATGTGCCTTTTTGTTGCATATTTTTTAGCAGCTTGGCACGTTCATCACTTTTGTAGATCATTTCCTTTCCTTTCTTGATCTTTTCCTCAGCAACATTGTTTCTTGTAATCAGATCCTTAACTTTTGAGTTAAGTGTTTGGATCTCACTGTCTTTACTCTTGATCTGTTCTTCCAGATCGTTTATTTTAGTAACAAATTGTGTATTTGTTGTGCTTAAGATTTGCTCAACTTTCTTCAATCTGTCATTCTCTTCAACAACTTCTTTAAACAGCCTCTTGATGCTTGAGTAGCTTTTGAACATCTCATCTATTTCATTCCATGAGTATTCTGCTTGATCTTCACTTTCCTGTTCAAGATCATTATTATTATCTGAGGAATTTGAGTAGCAAGAATTTACCTCAACTTCATCTAGCCCGTTGTCCAATCCCACATAGCATTCATTCCAACTTTCTTCATTGTCAGCAATGAAAGCTTCATCATTTTCTGATGAGCTGTCTGAGAAATGACTCGAGCTGCTTGAGTTCTGTTCAGCTATCATCGCTTTTCGCTCATATTTAAGCTTCCGATCTCGTTTGGCTCTTAGTTCTTCCCTTTGGCTTCTGGACAAATTAGGACAATCTGTTTTGAAGTGACCTGTTCTGCCACATTCAAAACAAGTGTAATCTGTAGAACTAGGGGTCTTTGCTGTTTTAGAGAATTGCTTCTTGGACTCATCCTTGTCTTCAGATCGATCGTTGTCATACTTCTTGTTGAAATTTCTCTTATTATCTTTGTAGAAGCGTCTGTACTTCTTCGATCTGGTTTCCATCTTGTCCATTCGTTTGGCAATCATTGCGAACTCTTTTAAGAGTTTGTCATAGCCTTTCTCTTCATCTGGAGTAGCAGAATCAGAAGGATCATCTGGTTTGCTCTTCGCTTTGAAGGCTACCTCTTTGTCCTTCTTTGAGCTGTTTTCTGCCTTTTTGGACAGATGATCTGGTCCTCGAATTCTTTGAATGTCACACTCATGACCTTCGAGATGATCAAATAAGGCTTCAGTGGACAGATCATTGAAATCTGCTCTTAGAGGTTGCATTGCTGCATAGATCTCCCAGCTTGGTGGAAGAGCTCTAAGAACTTTCATATTCTTCTCCCTTTGAGTATATTTGTTCTTTTTGAACGCAGATATTTCAAGAAGAATTCCAGTGAATCTCATTTTCATCTATTCTATTGTCTCGCCTTGTTTCATTTTCAATTCGTCATATTTGTTGCAGGCTAGAGACAGCTTGTTCTCGATCATAACTTCAGATCCTAGGGCTAGGTCTCTTAAGGCTTCCCACATCTCTTTGGCAGTATCCAAATCTTGGATTTTGGCCAGATGTATGCCTTTGACCGTGCTGGAGATGATTCCTTTGGCAAAGTCATCAAGATTAGCTTCTCTTCTTTCTTCAGAGGTATATTTTCTGGGATCCTTTAGTACAGTTTCTTTAACTGCTCCAGTCTCAGTGATACGAGTGGTTTCTTCTGTAATTGCTAATGGCCCTTCCTCAATTACTTTCCACATTAAGCAATGATGGGCTTTAAGGCACATTTTGATCCTGAAGCTCCATTCTCTATATCCTTGAATTGAGAATTCTTCGCAAGCCCTGATAACAGAAGACTCCATAACAGATAGTATGCACGTGAATGAAAAAGGTTTTCCTAGATCTATTCAAGTAGACCACGCAGGTATTAACCTTGTGAAACAAAACAATGGTCAGTTTGAACCACTGCTCTGATACCACTTGTTGGTCCCGAAAGAGCAAGGTTTGGTGTATGGGGGGGGGGAATACACCAAATACTAACTTTTCAGTTTAACTTGACGGTTTATAGGACAGCTCAAGCTATTCTATACAAGAAATTGCTCGGCAGTGACTAAACAGATCGATATGTAGATCAGTAGCTAATTTAGTCCAAACAGGTTACTCTCTTAGTGAAAACACTTAGCAGACAATAAGAGTGATCTTATTACTTTCTAAGTGTAGAGTGAGTGCGGAATAATGGTGGATTAATGATTGCTCTTGATTAGAAAACCTTTAAGTATTAACCAGATTGTTTAGGAGATTGATTGAGATGCAGATGGATGAGAGTGCAGAGAGTTAGAATAATAAACAACTGAAAATATAAAGAATGCAAGAATGTAAAGCACACAGTTGTTTAACGTGGTTCGGGAAAACCCTACGTCCACGATCTGGTCAAAACTAGACCAGATTATCCACTACTCGGATACTCTGCTTCTTTATACTCGTGGAGAACGAGTCACAAGTACCAATCACAACTAGAATGATACTTATGCACGAATGAAAGGTCGTGTCCCTTTACAACAGATTACCTCTACGTTACCACTAGAAAACTACTAGCTAGTAGGGTGATCTTCTTTCTCTCGATAAGACAGACTTGAATCGAGGTGGTTGGTGTGATGTTGAATCACAGATTGTTGAAGCTCTAAAGTCTGGAATGCAGAGTGCTTGAAAGTATATCAACAGTATAGCTCGCGTGTGTGTTCTCTGTTCTACTTTTCCAGATTATTGACTTCAACTATATAGGCATTGAATATTGAAATTCTAGCCGTTGTTGATTGGCGTGAGATAGATGGTATATTGCCAATTAATGGTTTCCATCATATCTGTTCTTGCCATATAGAAAAGGTTGACTCAATCTTTAAGTTATGGAAAGCAGATTGCTAACGGTCTCTTTCCTTATAAATGTATAACCGAAGATCTTCTTTCCAATCCCTGTTGGATGGACTTCGATCTTGACGTGGCAAGTGTATATGATGTGTAGGATGATGTCAGCTGATTGATTGATGACTCAATCGTTCTGCATCCTCGCTATTGGTATCGATCTGGTCATCGATCTGGTTGCTGTCTGTTACAGCAGATCGATTCTTCTTTGGCATAGAACCTTGACTTCATCCTATTCTAAGTTGAGATTGACTTCTATAGGAATATCTCCTTTACATTTTAAGTCATCTCCTAATCTGTTCCTAAACAGAAGTCACCTTCTTTCTAGTGATCTGTTTTTACACGAGAACAGCTTATACACAATAAACTAACTAAGTGTGTTTCGAGATACCATCATCAACACTAAAACTTTTGGGTTCCCAACATCAACTCTCCTTCTTCTCGATAAGACGGACTTGAATCGAGGTTGGTTGGTTGTGAAAATGTTCATGAACGACTTTGAACAATTTCTGGATTTGTGAATATCTCCTCGTTGAATGCTTCAATGGTTGAGTCGATTTCTATGCAAAGTTTCAACTTTGTAACAATGCGCGTATGTTCATTCATGTCTCTCTCTAGATGTTGTTCGAAGCATTTATAGTCTCAAAATTTCAATTATGACCGTTGGAATTGATTAGCGTGTAATAATTGTTGATTGCCAATCATAGATTTTAATCCTTGATTTGGTCCTCTTACCTTGTAAAGTAAGGTTGACTAAATCTCATTGATTATGGAAAGCAAATAACTGATTGATCTCTTTCTTTCTTTCCTTCTTTAAGCTCTAATTGATTCTCCTTCCTTCTTTGAGAAATCTGGTGACGTGGCATAAATGATAGGATTCTCTCTAAGTACATCAGGTGATGCATTGTATACCCAGATGACTTCGACAAATATCAGATGATTATGTAAAACTTCAGATGACGCATTGTATATTTGAGGATTACATAATCTCCAATTAAATGATCTATTAGGGATATGTTCACTCTCCAAGCTGGTCTGGTCAGGTCAGATCAGTTTCAGTACCAGCGAGGTGGTCTGGTCCAGGGTTGCTCCTAAGGTTGATGACAACAACTAGGTAAAAGCTTGTTTGGTCCAGGTTGATGACAACAACTAAGCATGACTATCAGTCCACTTACCTCAATTCTTGAAAAGAATCGGCTTCATACGGAAAATTATACTGATTGGAAAAGGAATTTGAATGATATCCTTACTAACTACAACCTCAAGTTCGTCCTTAATGAACCGTGTCCACTAGTTCCACTTGACACATCTTCTTCTGATGCGAGGGCCTGACGCAGCCCGTGCAAACCAAGGTTCATTGATTCCAAACTCAGCGCGTGTTCCTGTTGGGCCAATCACAAGAACTCGAGCTAAGAAGTTCAAGGAGAGCTTAATGGGCTTAATAAAAGAAGTATGGGAGCGAGAATTGTCCACGAAGCCCATTGGAGAGATTGGACCAAGCAGCCCAAGAATAATGAATCTTATTGTGGCAAATGGGCTGGATCTCGAAGTTAATTAACTAGCATGGGCTTTGTTGCCTTATAGATAGGTTTTTTTATTTCCTTATAGATAACCTTTTCAGTTATTTCCTTATAGATTAGGAGTTATCTTCCACCTATAAATAGGATTATTATGTATTGGACGAAAGCACACTTTGATCATTATTCAATTTCGTGAGTTTTATTTCTCTCTTGAGAGTTTCGAGTTCCTCTTGGTTTTGCCAAGACGAGTTTATCATTTGGCGTATCAACGAGATTACCATCCCTCGTTGTGTCTTATTCATCTTCCCCGAGTTGATGCATCAACTATCTCGTTGGGATATAGGCATCCTATTGATCTATATCACTTCTAGGATTAGATTCAGAGGTTTTGGGATATTCCATCGATTCAAGTACTATTTTCAATAATCCGTTTGCGTGTTTGATTCTCCATACCATCGAGAATCGTATCATTTGGTATCAGAGCAAGTTCGTAATCCAGGTTGAACGTTTGTTATTCACGTCGTGGGTAGCAGTTAGGATTTTACCTATAAATCCGTAGCTATGATCTTTTCCTACCCGCATGAAATTTGTTACCATATATTTCGTATGTTCCTTATTATTAGTGATTGGTTACAAAATCTTTCCATACATACCATACCTTTCCAACCTTTCCATAGGAAGATCATATTGACCCCTCTACACGCGCTTTATCCATCTTTTTCGGTTAGGACTAACTGATTATAAACTTGTCGCACAAGTTACTTTTCATCGTTCGTGAGGTTTTCAGAATCCTCATTAAGTGAGGTTGAAAAAAAAAACAAAAAAAGTATAGAAATTTTTGGAAATCAGTTTCATGCAAGTTAGTCCATCTTCATCCCTACCTTGTGTAGAGTCATTTGGGGTATTTTCTGCGTGCACTTTTTTTCAACTTTTCGATTGCACCCCGTATTGCTTTTTTTTGGAATCCTTGGATAGTGTAGATCGTGTTGAGTAAATTTATGCATAGCTCGTTTCTTGGGTTTCAATATATGTGTAGTGTCTCGGGACATTCCTTGCTATCTGTTTGGTTCTATTGGTGCATTGTTGGTGAACTCAAGTGGTAGATTAAGGGAATTTTTTACCTTGAGAGAGAATTTGGGTGGAAAAAGGCCAGAGAGAGTGATATTATTAGAGTGCAGAAATAGACATATTATTGAGTGATACACGAGTGCTGAGTGATTCATCTTGAGTGATACACGAGTGTTTGTGAGGTTGTGAGGTTCTTGTGTCTTTTATTTCTTACCCTTGTTCAACAATTATGTCTAAGAGAACGGAAACAAGTGGATCCAACCAAAGGGACGACTACAAAGAAGAAGAAGAGGTTACGCCTTAGAACAAATTCTTATTCGAGGCTTTGAAGACTGAATTAGGGAAGCTCGTCACAAGGGAGATCGAGGGGGTACATGAACGCATCACTAGGGAGTTTGAGCAGAGAAGTCATAGAAACAACGATGATAGGCGTCGGCATGATCCTATTATATATCATCGAGGTGGAGGACGAAGAGGAGGAAGAGGTGGCGGACCTTTTCATCGTGTCGATAGATATGAAGAGCCTGAGACTGAATATGAGGACGATGACTTCAGACGTAAAAGAGAGGCGACCAAGGGAGAGAGATCAAGAAGACAACAATTTGGGCAATATCAAGATGAATATACCCTCCTTTCAAGGAAAAAATGATCCAGAGTTGTACCTTGAGTGGGAGCGAAAGGTGGAGCTTATGTTCGAATGCCATAACTACTCTGAGCTGAAGAAGGTGAAGTTGGCAGCAATTGAGTTCTCAGATTATGCACTTGTTTGGTGGGATCAATTAGTGTCAAGTTGAAGAAATAGAGAGCCCTCCATAGTGGCTTGGGACAAGATGAGATCAGTAATGAGGAAGCGTTTTGTGCCTCCACATTACTATCATGAGTTGTATAACAAATTGTAGAATTTGAGGCAAGGCAGTCGGAGTGTAGATGAGTATTTCAAAGAGATGGAGGTAGCGATGATTCGAGCAAATGTAGAAGAAGACAGAGAAGCCACAATGGCGAGATTCTTAGCAGGTCTGAATTGGGAGATTCGAGATAGAGTGGAGCTGCAACATTATGTGGAGCTGGATGATATGGTGCACATGGCCATAAAGGTAGAGAATCAGCTCAAGAGGAGGGGTAACAACAACAGCAACCTGAGACAGAATCAGAGTAATTGGATGCAACCTCAATCGGCCTCTAGTGGTTCCTCGTCAAAAGGGAACCCATGGAAGTAGGAGGCGCCGCAGAAAGAAGAAAATAAGCCATTTGTTAAGCCCAGAACAGATGCCTCGAACTCAACAAATTAGAGTAATCCTGCGACTCGCAATCGTGACATAAAGTGCTTTACTTGTCAAGGGTTTGGGCATGTCTCTAAAGAGTGTCCGAACAAGAGGCTTATGATCATGAGAGATGATGGAGAAGTGGTGACGGATGATGAAGAAACTCCAGCATTGGAGGATCCTGATGATGAGGAAGAAGATGATGTTGAAGAAATCTTCACACCAACCGGGCAACTTTTGGTTGCTAGGAGGATTTTGAGTGCCCAAACTCAACCAAACGAGAGGGAGCAGCGAGAAAACATCTTTCACACGTGATGTCATGTGCAAGATAAAGTGTGTAGCGTCATCATTGATGGAGGAAGTTGCACGAATGTGGCAAGTGCAGCCATGGTTGAGAGGTTGGGGCTGCCCGTAGTGAAGCATTCCAAACCATACCATTTGCAATGGCTGAATGATAGCGGCATCATCAAAGTCACGAGGCAAGTTCAAGTACCTATTCGCATTGGGAAGTATGAGGATGAGGTGTTGTGTGATGTGATCCCAATGCAAGCGAGCCATGTCTTATTGGGACGTCCGTGGCAGTTTGATCGTCGTGTCACTCATGATGGCTTCATGAACCGATACACCTTCGAGTATAAGCAGAAGAAGGTTTCACTTGTGCCTCTCACTCCTTCGCAAGTTTATGAGAATCAAGTGCAAATGGCCAAGGAGACAGAGAAGGTGAAGTCCAGTAAGGGGCAAATTGTGGAGAAGAAGGAGAATGGACTTATTCAGAAGTCCTATCTTTCAATGGATAGTGACTAGAAATGGGCAGCGAACGAGCATAAATAACTAATCGTGCTACTGTACAAGGAGAACTTGATTATCACTAACGATCTCACTTCTCTACCCCCTTCTATTAGTTCTGTTTTGCAGGAATTTGATGATGTTTTCCCCGCGTATATGCCCCATGGTTTACCGCCAATTCGAGGAATTGAACATCAGATTGATTTTGTGCCCGGAGCAACACTCCCGAATAGACCAACATACAGAACCAATTTGGAGGAGACGAAGGAGTTGGAGAGGCAAATTGGCAAATTGCTGGCCAAAGGGCACGTGAGGGAGAGTTTGAATCCTTGCGCGGTACCTGTTCTACTTGTGCATAAGAAAGATTCAACTTGGAGAATGTGTTGTGATTGCCGAGCCATCAATAACATAACTGTAAAGTATCGCCATCGTATCCCTCGCTTAGATGACATGTTAGATGAACTGCATGGTTCTTGCGTATGTTCTAAGATATAGTTGAGAAGTGGATACCATCAGATTAGGATTAAGGAAGGCGATGAGTGGAAAACTGCTTTTAAGACAAAACTTGGTTTATATGAATGGTTAGTTATGCCATTTGGTTTGACTAATGCACCTAGTACGTTTATGCGTCTTATGAATCATGTTTTGCGTGCTTTCATTGGTAGATTTATGGTTGTGTATTTTGATGATATCTTAGTGTATAACAAGAGTCATGATGAGCATGTTGAGCATTTGCGGGCTGTTTTAGAGGTGCTTCGTAAGGAACGACTGTTTGCTAACCTTAAGAAGTGCGTATTTTGTACTGACAAACTTGTGTTCCTTGGTTTCGTTGTTGGTGCACAGGGTGTACAGGTTGATGAGGAGAAGATACGAGCTATCCAAGAGTGGCCAAGCCCGAAGAGTGTTGGCGAAGTTAGAAGTTTCCATGGATTTGTCAGCTTCTACAGGCGATTTGTACCACATTTTAGCAGTATTGCAGCACCTTTAACGGAAGACATCAAAAAGAATGGAGAGTTCAAGTGGGGGAAGGCCCAAGAAGAAGCATTTCAGCTTTTAAAGCACAAGCTGACCCACGCCCCGGTACTATCTCTTCCTAACTTTTCTAGGTCATTTGAGATTGAATGTGATGCTTCTGGTGTTGGTATTGGTGCATTTTTGATGCAAGTGAGAAGCTGAACGGAGCAACATTGAGTTACCCAACGTATGATAAAGAACTGGACTCATTGGTTAGGGCCTTAAAAACGTGGCAACATTACTTGTGGACAAAGGAATTCATCATTCACACCGATCATGAGTCCTTGAAGCATTTGAAGGGGCAGCACAAGCTGAACAAGAGACATGCTAGGTGGATGGAATTTATTGAGACGTTTCCCTACGTTATCAAATACAAGCAAGGTAAAAGAGAACGTGGTGGCTGACGCACTTTCTCGGAGGTATGCCTTGATTTCTACCTTAGATGCTAAATTGCTTGGAATTGAGTGCATTAAGAGTTTATATGAGCATGTTGCCGATTTTGGTGAGATTTATAAAGCATGTGAGAAATCAGCTAGTGGCGAGTATTTTAGGCATGATTACTATCTTTTTAGGAAGAATAAATTGTGTGTTCCAAAGTGTTCTTTACGTGAATTGTTATTGCTTGAATCTCATGGTGGGGGATTGATGGGACATTTCAGCATTGCTAAGACCTTAGTTGTTTTACGTGAGCATTTTTTTTGGCCTCATATGAAACGACATGTGGAGAAAATTTGTGGGCGTTGTGTTACATGTAGGCAAGCTAAATCTCGAACTAGCTCGCATGGTTTGTATACTCCATTACCTATCCCTACAGCACCTTGGATTGATATTTCTATGGACTTCGTGTTAGGTTTGCCTAGGACTAAGATGGCGCATTTCATTCCATGTCATAAATCTGATGATGCATCTCATGTTGCCGATTTGTTCTTTAGAGAGATTGTTAGATTGCATGGCATGCCTAGGACTATTGTTTTTGATCGTGAAGCTAAATTTTTGAGTTACTTTTGGAAGACATTGTGGTGTAAGTTAGGTACTAAACTTCTTTTTTCTACTACTTGTAATCCACAAACTGATGGTCAAACCGAGGTAGTGAATAGGACTTTATCTACATTGCTTAGAGCTATCATCAAGAAGAACATTAAGTCTTGGGAAAAATGTTTGCCTCATGTTGAGTTTGCTTATAATCGTTCTGTTCATTCTGCTACTCAGTTTTCCCCATTTGAGATTGTGTATGGTTTTAACCCTCTGACTCCATTGGATTTATCTCATTTACCTGAGCATGAGCATACTAACCTTGATGGAAAACAAAGGGCTGATTTTGTTAGACAGATTCATGAGAAGGCAAGGATGAACATTGAGAGGCGCACGAATCAGTATGCCAAACAAGCCAACAAAGGGCGTCGCAAAGTGGTATTTGAACCCGGTGATTGGGTGTGGTTGCATATGCGCAAGGAACGGTTTTCGGTGCAGCGGCGGTCCAAGTTACTTCCTCGAGGAGATGGACCATTCCAAGTGTTGGAGTGCATCAATGACAATGCCTACAAATTGGACTTACCCGGTGAGTATAATGTTAGTGCTTCTTTCAATGTTACTGATTTGAGTCCATTTGATGTAGGTGAAGACTTGGATTTGAGGATAAATCCTCTTCAAGAGGAGGGGAATGAGGCAGCCCGTGCAAACCAAGGTTCATTGATTCCAGACTCGGTGCTTGTTCCTGTTGGGCCAATCACAAGACCTCGAGCTAAGAAGTTCAAGGAGAGCTTAATGGACTTAATCAAAGAAGTATGGGAGCGAGAATTGTCCACGAAGCCCATTGGAGAGATTGGTCCAAGCAGCCTAAGAATAATGAATCTTATTGTGGCGAATGGGCTAGATCTCAAAGTTAATTAACTAGCATGGGCTTTGTTGCCTTATAGATAGGTTTTTTTATTTCCTTATAGATAGCCTTTTCAGTTATTTCCTTATAGATTATGAGTTATCTTCCGCCTATAAATAGGCTTATTATGTATTGGACGAAGGCACACTTTGATCATTATTCAATTTCGTGATTTTTATTTCTCTCTTGAGAGTTTCGAGTTCCTCTTGGTTTTGCCAAGATGAGTTTATCATTCGGCGTATTAACGAGATTACCATCCCTCGTTGTGTGTCATTCATCTTCCCCGAGTTGATGCATCAACTATCTCGTTGGGATATAGGCATCCTATTGATCTATATCACTTCTAGGATTAGATTCAGAGGTTTTGGGATATTCCATCGATTCAAGTACTATTTTTAATCTTCCGTTTGCGTGTTTGATTCTCCATACCATCGAGAATTGTATCAGGGCCGGATATGATAGATGGATTCATGTTAATAAGATGGCGAGGTGTTTTATTATGGCTTCCATAAGTAGCAACTTGCAGTATCAACATGAAGACATCGAGCTATCTTCGGATATCATGTCTAGCCTGCAAGAGATGTTCAGGACACATAACAAGATGGCCAAGCAATTGGCAATTAGTATAGTGATGAGCAGCTCGATGGCAGAGGGGACATTAGTTCGGGACCACATCCTGAAGTTGATGCGTCTTCTGAGTGATATAGAGATTCTAGGCGGTCGTATTGACCAAGAATCTCAAGTAGATATCATCATGCACAGCTTACTGGCAAGTTTCATGTCATTCCATTTTGTCTACATAATGAATGGTGACAACCTTTCTTTTACGGAATTACTAGATAAGCTCGAGGGGACAGAAGAAATTATGAAGGCCAATGCAGCTCGGGCTTCTTCTCACAACCTTAAAAAAGTTAAGCGCAAGAGGAAGAGAACAGCAAAGTCTGTCAAGAAGAAGCAAGAAATTGCAGAGGAGGATAAGTGTTGTATGCGCAGTGTGAGAGGACAATATCTGACTGTCCGTTTTGCAAGAAGTCAGTGAGCGGTCAAGGTACGTCTACAACTTTAATGGTAAGATCATGTTATATGGCTAGTTCTTCCCATTCTTGGGTAGTAGATACAGGAGCCACTGACCATGTTTGTTGTGACTCATAAGCACTTCTGCGATCCAGACCACTTAGAGATGGAGAGATTTCCATCTCGTTGGGCGACTCTATGCGAGTGCCTGCGGTTGCAGTGGGAGACGTAGAGTTGCAGTTTCCCTCTACCGTATTAGTTTTACATGATGTTTTATTAGTACTTAATTTTATAAACAACCTTATTTCGGTTTCTAAACTTGTGGATGGATATTTTCTTTCTTTTGATGATTCGCTTCAAGAAAAGAGACTTGTTTATCTGTTCTGGTACTATGATTAACAATTTGTAGACTATATCTGCAAAACCTAAACAACGTTTGACGAAGCCATTTTTCGTGCTCTTTTTGCGTCTTGTTTTAGGTCTAGATTGAGTCATTTTCCTTTGTTTGTATCATGTTTTGTGTTTGGGAGGACACGAGTCTAGGGCTGGCAGGATGTAGGTTAAGTTGCAAGTCATCTCGAGAAAGAGGCAAGGTTATGCACGGAGTAGCTTGGGCAGTCTGAAGCCCAAGGCAAGGTACCGCTCGAGATCACGATGCAGCAGCTGGGGGCAAGAGGAGTGCGCTGACCAAGACAAGGGAATGGACTAAGCAGTTGTGAGCGCATAACATGTTGGGCAAGACGCGAGGATACGCGATAGATTTCTTTCCTTCAGCGGAAAAGGAAGCATATTTCCCTTTCCTTCTACCCACGATTTGGGGAGGCTTGGGAATATATCCTTCTATGCGGAAGATCTGTACTTGCCACTACCGGAACTTAGTGAAGAGTATCGGTTTATAAATTTATCTTGTCGGATTGATAATGACTGAGCTCCGTCAACGTTTAACTTCAACTTTTAACTTATTGATTGACTCCAAGAAGAGAAAATCTTCTTATCTTTCTTCGAATGATACATATCTATGGCATTCAAGGCTTGGACATATTAACCTTAGGAGGATACAAAAGTTAGTGGAACATGGGCCTTTGTATAAACTCCAAGTTGAGCCATACCCTACATGTGAATCCTGCTTGGAAGGTAAAATGACCAAGAGACCATTCAGGGTCAAAGGAAATAGAGCCCAAGATGTGTTGGATATCATTCACTCCGATGTTTGTGGTCCAATGTCAACTCAGGCCAGAGGTGGCATGCCGTATTTCATCACTTTCATAGATGATTACTCAAAATATGGATATATCTATTTAATTCACCACAAGTCAGAATCCTTTCAGAAATTTAAGGAATTCAGGGCACTTGTGGAGAATCATCATGGAAAGACTATCAAGTGTCGGCGTTCTGATCGCGGAGGTGAATACCTCAATGTTGAGTTTTTAAGCCATTTATCGGATGCGAGGATTCAATCCCAGTTGACTAAACCGGGTACACCCCAGCAGAATGGTGTAGCAGAGAGACGAAATAGAACGCTCATGGAGATGGTGAGATCTATGATGAGTTATGCAGAGTTGCCTATTTCGTTTTGGGAATATGCCCTAGAGATGGTTGTTTACACATTGAACTTGGTACCATCCAAGTCGGTCCCTAAGACACCGATTGAGTTGTGGACCGGACGCCAGCCTAGTCTAAGACATCTCAAGGTGTGGGGTTGTCCAACACACGAGCTAGAAATGGACGTGTAATGCCCCGCTATTCTAACCCTGATTTAATTCCAATTCTCGGATTAGACGTTCTTGTATTCAATTAATAAATCGAGATTTTAAGGAATATTTCATAAGTAGCCTAGTGTGATACAAAACTTGCACGGGTTAGAGTTAATTGAAGCGAACTCAAATTCATATTTTCAATTAGTTGAAATAAAGGTATTGTCTTATAGATATTTATATCAATTACTATAACATAAAGTTATTATAAATTGTGCGAATAATAAATTCTCCTCAAATAGTTGAACTCCAGTAGTATTGATGACTATAAATTAAGAGATTTTTTTATTACTTCGACACTGAGTAGTCTCTTATTTAGATTAAGCTTTGATAAGATGGATCAGTAGTGATTTTAACCAAAGTGTTATACCTATGTTCTAAGCAATAAAAATTGTGAGGTATAGCTGGCTCTTAGAAGTACAACCGCATTCTGAGTTCTGCCTATTATATGTATATATAATAAGAAAAAAAAAGAAGAGAAAACTGCAGACATGTTAAAGATAATGTTGGGAATCCCGAAGTATTTTGGTTTTGATGATGATCTTTCGAAACACACTTAGTCTTTACAGCTTTGATTGGTGTTAAATTGTTCTACATGTTAACAGATCACTAAGCATAAAGTGAATTCTGATAGAGAACAGATTAGGAGATGACATAGCATGTAAATGAATTATTCCTATAGAAGTCATTTCAATAATAGTGTAGGTTGAAGACCAAGATTTTTTTCAAAAAAAAAAGAAATCGATCTGCTATGACACTCATTGACCAGATCAATGATCACAGCGAAGCACCAGATCAATAGAGTCATCAAACCACCAGATGACATCATCCTACACATCATACCCACTTGTCACGTCAATATTGAAGTCTATCCACTAAGGTTTGGAAGGAGAATCCATGATTGACACGAAGAAGGGAAGAAATCGTTATCGATTTGCTTTCCATACTTAGAGGATTCAGTCAACGTTTCTACAAGGCAAGAGCAGATATGATGAACATCATTGACTGGCAATCTACAATCAATCTCACGCCACTCAACAAAACGGCTAGAATTTCAAATTCAAAGCCTATATATATATTTAGAGTTCAAAGTCTGGAAATGAGATACTACATCGATAAAAATATTCTCAAGCAATCAATCTCTACGTCAGACTAAAGCTTCAAACTGTTTGTGATTCTAAATCACACCAACCCAACCTCGATTCAAGTCTGTCTTATCGAGAGAAAAGAGATCACCTTCCTAGCTAGTAGCTATCTAGTGGTAACGTAGAGGTAATCTACTGTAAAGGGACACGACCCTTATTCGTGCATAAGTTTCAACCAGATTGTATTTGAAATTTGTGGCTCGTTCTCCGTGAGTATAAAGAAGAAGAGTATCCTAGTAGTGGATAATCTGATCTAGTTTTGATCAGACCGTAGACGTAGGGATTTTCCGAACCACGTTAAACAATTGTGTCACTTATCCTTCTGCATATTTATATTCTGTTGTTTATTTATTTTAACCCTTGCACTATCATTTAAGTTGCATTTCAATCAACCTGGTTTATCGATCTGGATTATCATTAAGGTTTTCAATATAAGAGCACCAACTAAGTCCACCATATTTCCGCACACACAATACTTTGAAAGTAATAAGATCACTCTTATTATTGTCTAAGTATTTACACTAGAGAGCAACCTGTTTGGATTGATCTGCTATCGATCTGTCGATCGATCTGGTCAGTCATCTGTCGAGCAATTTCTTCCTTAAGAATAGCTTGTACTCTCTGATAATTAGCCAAGTAAACTGAAAAGTTTGTATTTGGTGTATTTCACCCCCCCCCCATACACCAAACCTTGCTCTTTCGGGACCAATAGATAAAATACTACAAGGATTCTGTAGAAGATCTGGGACAAATCGAAATTTCAACAAGTGCAGCAAAAGTCAGATTCTACTTCTATAGCAAAACAAGTGAGAAATAGGAAAATAAGGGCAGAGGTGGTGCTGAGTTGTGAGGAATGGAGAGAAGAACTCTGCAGCCTAGATGTAGGGAAAGGACAGCCCCTGCTCCATCCCAAAACCCCATCCAAACACCTGTAATAAGAGACAAAAAATAGTGTTAGGAAATAAGATGGGAAGCTATGTAAAAATCTGCTTATGCCTAGGATAGAGGTTGCAGTAGAGTAAAGGAGAATCTCCTTAAAGTATATTGGAATAAAAGAAATAATGAATGCAAAAAGGGAAATAAAACCTATTAGTGTAAAATAGAAAGAAACAGAGCTGAAGGAAGACCAGGAGAGAAGAGAAGTAAGGTCTGAACTTGAGCAAAAGGAACTACCACCAGCCTGCTCTTCTTCCCCTGCTGCCACATTGTTGTCCTGCAACATAAAACGTATATGGTGAAATATTCAAGCTGCAACAAATCTTCCCCTTTAGGTAATAGGCCAAGACATAAACCGAAAGGAGAAGGATAATTCTAGTGAAAACTGAGAAAAGAGGAGCTTGAGGACACTGCCCTATTTCACTCACCAGACATATCACACAAGGAGTAAGAACGGATGATACAAGGCACGCATCATCTTACGAAAAACAAGGGGACTTAACCCTTTGCCTTAGCCAAGATTCCACTATAAATACCAACCATACTTCTGTCGAAGAAAGATTTTAGCCACAAACAACACTTAGAAAAGAAAAGTTTAGCGATAAAATCATAGAGAGGATCAAAGGAGGAGGAGACTTGACCAGATTCAAGGCCATTAGCAACTGCTCTCTAGGTATAAAGATCTCAAACCTTCTAGTCATAATCCTCAAGTTCAAAACATATGAATAGCAACTGCAATATTGAACTTTAGAAGCTATTAACACCTCTTAAAAATTTACTAGAGCAGCATGACAATTTAGAAAGAATAACATGACATGTTCGTATTTTAACCACACTTAGACCCCGGTATGTTATAAAGGTAAGACTGAAACTTTAAAGCCCAAATTTCCAAATTTCCTTTGCAGAAATTATAGAGGATCATAAATTCAGCATTTAGCTATTTTTAAACGCACATAGACTAGAGTAGGGAGAGATCTTAGCTTTAAACTCAGAACACAATACCTTCATATCAATCTCAAGAAAGCACAATATACTCAAACACCTAGAATCTAATGCTTAGCTTGTTGAACTCTTCAATTGGAGGGATGAAAAAATTCTCACATGGTGTTAAGTAACACGAAACTTCAGAATTTTAACCCAAAAACATATGAATCATCAAACTCTAATCCTAGAATGAAATCCTTAAGTTAAAGACTTAAGGGAGGAAGTACCTGCTTTAAATTACCAACGTGAGGGAGCTGCCCTTCGAACCCTCTCAACCGAGCCAGCTAAGGATGTCCCAACGGACAGGCCTGCACCGAGTGTCCAACTCGAACCCAGCTCCACCCACATCCAAGCCAAGACCACCCATAACCAGAAAACAACAGAATTAATCAGTTAAAGAATTTAAACGGATCTAGAAATTTAAATCTCTCCCAAAAATTTCCTTCAATCTACAAGTTCCTAACTGAGCATGAAGACACCAAAATTTCAATGAGAATCCTATGCTCAAATTTGTAATAAAGAGGTAGAAATTAAAAAGCCTACCTTGAGAGCCTATGCGTGACGACAACTACGGGAGGAGCTCCAGCGAGCATCTCGCCATTCGACCAGAAGGCTTGGGTCGTCGGGACTGAGGAGGCAGAATTATGAGAAAGGGAAAACGACTTAACTACTACTTTCCCAAAGCCCCACTAATAAACAACCCTTCGGGGCCCTCTAACCTGACCAGACGCCGCTGTCTCGATGGACTGGCCTTCACCGAAACCACACGAAACCCAACTTCCACCTGGACTATTGCAAACCCGAAATCCACCTTTCCAGAATCAAATACCACCTTTGTAGAGGAAGTATTAGATTTAAGATGAGGCGTAAAGGGAGATTTGGAACCAATCTGGAAATTCAAACTAGCCCTAGTACTTAACTAAAATCACAATAAAGGAGATGGGATGTGATAAAGGAATAGAGCGGGAGGAATAAGGGGTTACCTGGGGAGAAAACATGAGCGGCGGCTGTTGCAGAATTCTTCCTCCCGGTGGAGCTCCGGCGTAACTCCTCGCTGTGCAGACAGAGGTTAATCGCCGAGACAAAGGGGCAGACGGCTGGAGGAGGAATGAAGAGGAGGGAGATGGCAACAGAGGGAGGGAGGAGTCGAGAGTTGCGTCTGTGGAAAGGAAGAGAAACGTGAGTGAGTGAATTAGGGTAAGGGAGAGAAAGATTGGATTAGAATAGGGTTAAGTGGAATAGAAGGGTCTAGAATCCAGGTCGGGTATGGGCCGAGTTGACGGACCAAACAAATATTCTGTTGGGCTCCAAAATTTAACTAATTGGGCCAATTGATTGAATCTATAGATTGGACTTATTAAATCATGGGCCAAGGATTTTCTATAACGTATGGGCCGAGAGTTAGTAAATTGATGGGCCAAATGACACATTCAGTTGGGCTTAGTCTATTAATAGGAATGGGCTCACTTAATTGATTTAATGGGCTAAGATCTATTTAATCACTTGGATCAATTAATTAATACTAATGGATCAAGACTTAATCTACTTGGACTAAGTCCAAGAATGAGAAATTCAATAATTAAATTTAGAGAATTTAATTTTCTAATTAGAATTTAATTTATTAATTAGAATTTAATCATAAGAGATGTTTAAATTATAAATCATGCTTAGAGTATGATAATTTAGATCTACCTAGTCTATTAGAAATTATTTATCTTGATTCAAAGACCAAGATATTAAGTTAGAAATTCTTTTATTTACTCTTACCCAATAATTAATTACTTGGGTGTAGTAAAGTTCTCAACCATAACTTGATTTAGAAATCACCAAACGACACTTCTAAAACTTAACTCCGGAACTCGAACGATAGTCAAGTTAAAAGACCCGAGAATAATTCTCAAAATGGCTAAGGATAATATTTCCTTACACTTGAAAGTATTCGACATACTTGAGCAATGTATCTCACTCAAGATTATTTAAAGGTTTTGATGAAAGGTCGGATCCGCGCTTCGAGAACGAGATCATCGTCAGTCGAAACTAATCAAGTAGGCTTTCTTCTACAAAATAAAAATATGTGTGCTTATATGCATTTATGTTATTTTATTTCGAAGAGATTTTGAATTGAAAATATGTTTCAAGTATTGTTTGCCATAAAATATTTATGATTTTTCGTATGATACCTATCTGTTCAGTCAAGTTAAAAGAATCAAATTCGGGTTCCAGTGGGATAACAATCCTACTAGGACTAGTGTACACAAAGTAACTGTGAGTCATCGAGCGGGTTGGCCGGTTAAAGTGACCGTGAGTCATCGAGCGGGTTGGCCGGTCAAGGTGTTCGTGGAAGGTGGCCACCTTCCCGACATAAGGAAGAAGAAGAAGTTACAGATATGGTAGATTACTAAAGAACTTAGACAGCTGTCGAACTTTAAGATTTCACAAAAAGATTTTAGTGAACATAGGTTCTTTAGAGACAAAATCCCTATGTTTCACTTACAATGGCATGACAATTATATATGTATAAGTGCGATTTTGGCATGTGTCCACTTAGTACAATTTGTACTAAGCCCTGCATGTATTTCTAAACGTGCAGGTTGAGCAATGATGGAGGAGTGGCGCTACATTCAGGCTTTTGTCGATCTCTTATTAGTTGACTCTTGGGGGTTCTACGTGTCATCACACATGTAGAGCTTTTAGCGATCCAAGTAACTCTCCGCTGCTAGTTTGAGATCGTTATGTATTAAACCTAAGACTCAAATTTCTTTCATGATATGTTGTTATGTATTGAGCATAAGACTTAAGTCCTTTCTTGCTAATCATGTACGATGAACTATTCGCCCAATTATGAGATTGTTGTTTAGTTTCGTCCTTGTTCCATTACCCCATTTCTATCCCAAATTCTTTAATCCCTTCCAAAGTCACGGTTTCCCCGACCTTACTATCCTTAGTAGAGTACGGGCGTGACAGGACGCCAACAAATTGGCACCTCGTACTAACTTGTGTCTGCTCGTGGGTTATCCTAGAGAAACGAAAGGGTGAGAGTTTTCTAGTCTTAGAGATCGTAAGGTCGTGATTAGCACTCACGCTCAATTTCTAGTAGAAGACTACGTGAACAACCACAAGTCAACGAGTGAAAAAGTTCTCGAGAAAATGAGAACTAGAGCTAATCCAAATTCACAAGAAACACAACGTGCAACAGCACCAACTCAAACACTTGTAACAACCTGCAGTGGAGCCTCGTCGTAGTGGGAGGGTGGTTCGTCAACCTGAACGATTCATTGGAGTGGGAGAGGCATCTGAATCAGTCCCCAGCCTAGATGAATCAATGTCACGCCCGCACTCTACTAAGGATAGTAAAGTCGGGGAAACCTTGACTTGAGAAGGGATTAAAGAAGTCGGGATAGAAATGGGGTAACGGAACAAGGACGAAACTGAACAACAATCTCATAACTGAGCGAATAATTCATTGTACATGATTTGCAAGAAAAGGATTGAGTCTTATGCTCAATACATGCAACATATCATGAAAGAAACTCGAGTCTTAGGTTTATTACATAACGATCTCAAACTGGCAGCGGAAAGTTACTTGGATTGCTAAAAGCTCTACATGTGTGAAGACACGTAGAACCCCCAAGAGTCAACTAATAAGAGATCGACAAAAAGCCCGAACGTAGCACTCCTCCTTCATCATTGCTCATCCTGCACATTTATAAATACATGTAGGGCTGAATACAAATTGTACTCAGTAGACACATGCCGAAATGTAATACCCCGCATTTTGAATTTCCAGCATAAGTAGTGAAGTCCTCGAAATTTGTCTTTTTACGAAACCAAGGGTTTCAAGTACGTATTTAAAAATAGATGATGAATAGCAAACTTCGTTATTATTTAACCTAAGATATGTTGTTAGTTGCTATTATTAGCCTTCATCGTTACGATACGCACTATTCGTTATTCATTACCATTTTACATCAAGACCTATGGTATAATATTACGAATTGTAGAAATACTTATTTGTTAAATTAAGGGGTATAACTAGTGTAATATGCAGCTATATATATACATAAAGGAAGAATGCTATATAAATGAGGCTGCTGGGTTTCGAACCCGCGCCTAGCCAAGGTGGGAAACATATATATATACATATATATACATAATCTATATGAATACACGTAAGACGCCAGCATGGATCGGTAGTGTAGGAAAGGAGGCAAGCGTGCAAACGGTTAGATTCCCCATAATCAGATTTAGCAAGGCATTAGCGTGTAACAAGCACTCTACCCCCTACTAATCTAGGCTGCACAGTGACGCTCCAGCTTCTCCCCAATCACCATGCCTGCAAACCCAAAAGAATAAGCAAACGCATAGGATTAGTGAAGTTAGGAATTCAAGCTTCTATATAAAGGGGAGGAATTTTAGCTTAACCCACACCCAAATATCATTT
>JAPKLX010000587.1:43172-86458 GCA_026898415.1 Leonotis leonurus
AACCTCAACCAGATCGTGGTGAACCAGATCAACTTCAACCAGATCGTAGTGAACCAGATCAACTTCAACCAGATCGTGTTGGACCAGATCAACTTCAACCAGATCGTGTTGGACCAGATCAACTTCAACCAGATTGTGTTCCACCAGATCAACTATGACCAGATCGATATCAACTTGTGCTCAACCAGATCGACCTTGACCAGATCGACTTCGACCAGAACGCCTACAACTAGATCGACATTCAAATGTTGAAACCAGATGATATCGACTAATTGTTGGTGAATCTCAAAACCTGAGCTACGCCATTCGTACCATAGAAGGAAGAGAATCAATCGAGATAAGAAAAAGGAAAGCAGTATCTGTCAAACGATCTGCTTACCATACTTAGAAGATTCTGTCAACCTCGTTAGAAGGTAAGAGGAGATAAATTAGGGATTCACTATCCTTGATTGATGAAATCACATTAACTTCAAAGCAATCAAGTTCAACGGTTAGAATTTCAAATTCTACACCTATAAAAGCTCGTAACAAAGACTGGCAGTAGATACGAGAGCAATATACGTATAAGAAGGTCATCTACTGTCTACAAGCTGTAACTCTGAGCAGAAATCATTTCAACCATCAAAGCATTTACTGAGAGAAGATTTCTACTTACCAGATCGTATTCTGAACCGTTTGTGATCGCAATCACACCTCGATTCAAGTCTGTCTTATCAAGAAAGAAAGGAGATCTTTGCTAGCTAGTAGTTTTCCAGTGGATTAACGTGAAGAGATCTAGTTACAGTAGTTTTCTGTAAGTTGTAAAGGGACACGACCCTTATTCGTGCATAAGTTTCAACTAGGTTGTGTCTGAAACTTGTGGCTCGTTCTCAGGGAGTATAAATAAGAAGAGTATCTTAGTAGTGGATAACTAATCCAGTTTGGATTAGACCGTGGACATAAGGAGTTTCCCGAACCACGTAAAAATAATTGTGTTATTTACTTTCTGCATTTTATATTCCAGTTGTTTTATTCACTAACATTCACTCTCATTCAAAACTGTATTCTTAATCAATCTGCTAAATATTGGGTTAAGTTTTCGAAAAGGTTTTCTAAACAAAGAGCACCGACTAAATCCACCATTATTCCGCACACAACGCTCTGTTAGAGAATAAGATCACTCTTGATATTTGCTTAGTGTTATTCACTCGAGAGATTCTATCTGGATAGATCGAGATCGATCTGTTAATCGATCTGATCTGTCACTCTTAGCGATCTGCTTTACAGAAAGCTTAAATCTCTAACCAAATTAGTCAAGTAACTAGAAAGCTTAAATCTCTAACCAAATTAGTCAAGTAACTAGAAAGCTTTGCATTTGATGTATTCCCCCCTCCCCCCATACACCAAACCTTGCTCTTTCGGGACCAACAAGTGTTATGTTTATAGGAAGTCATCTGATCTAGTTAGCCTTCTAGTACTTGGAAGCAAACCAGTGAACCTGATGCAAGCAGACAACCTGATAAGGTCACTCAACCTAGACCAAACATGTTCTTGCCCAGCTATTCTTATCAACTTAAGAAGCAAGTTTGGAACAGATCACCTCGTTGGATGTGAACATGACCTCACCAGCGTAGAGAGTGACCATGTCGCTTACAGATCGCTAAGATACATATTGTGTGATTTGTGGTATACAATAAGTCACCTGAAGATTGCATAGTCATCTGGGTATACAATGCGTCACCCGATGCACATAAAGAGAATCTCATCCTTATGCCACGTCACTAGGATTTTTGAAAAAGGAAGGAGAATCAATCAGAGTTCAAAGATGGAAAGAGATCAATTAGCGCTTCCATCACCATATCAAGGAGATCTTAAGAATCTTTCTCTAAAAGGCAAGATGATCAATTAGGGATTCAAATCTACGGTTGACAATCAAGCATTTAATGCTCGCTAATCAACCCAACGGTCAGAATTTTAATTCAGAGTCTATAAAAGCTGCGAACAAAATCTGAAAGATACAGAGACGAACATACACGCAACTATACAAGAGAGTTAGCATCAAAGTTCTAAGTGCTGAAACACTGCCCAGAAATCTACTCAACATTGAATGATTCAACGATGAATATTTCTCATTCCAGAATTGTTAAAAGTTGTTCTTGAACTTATTTCACACCCTCGATTTAAGTCTTATCGAGAAGAGAAGTTGATATCTTCACTAACTTAGTAGTTTTCTAAGTGGATTAATGTGAAGTTAGTGTGGTAGATTTATCTGCAAGTTGTAATAGACACGACCTTAATTCGTGCACAAGTTTTCGTCTAGTTTGGACTAGAATTTGTGGCTCGTTCTTAGCAAGTTTAAAGGAGAGATTTTATCCTAGTAGTGGATTCCGATCTAGTTTGATTGGACAGTGGACGTAGGGATTTTTCCGAACGATCTAAAAACAATTGTGTTCTTTACTTTATGCATTTTATCTTTTAGTTGTTTATTTACTAACCCTCCACTTGCACGCAAACTTGCATTATTTTAATCAACTCTTAATATATTTGATTAAGCATTTACAACTCTTAATATATCAGAGCAGTGGTTCAACTGACCACTGTATCTGTTGAACAAGGTTAACGCCTACGTGGTTAACTTGAATAGATCTAGGAAAATCTATTTTCATTCACAAGCATATGATCTGTCTCTAAGGAATCTTCTATTATTAGGGCTTGCGAGGAGTTCTCTATCCAAGGATATAGAGAATGGAGCTTTAGAATAAAGACCTATTTGAAAGTTCATCACTGTCTGATGTGGAAAGTGATAGAAGAAGGTCCACTAGTCATATATGAATAAAAGACTCGTGTAACTGAAATTGGAGTAGTAATAGAGCAAGTACTCAAAGATCCCAGAAAGTATACTGCTGAGGAACGACGTGAAGCTAATTTGGATGATTTCACTAAAGGAATCATTTCCAGCATAGTCAAAGGTGTTTATCTAGCGAGAATTCAAGATTTGGATACAACTAAGGAAATGTGGGGAGCACTGCGAGAACTCAGTCTTGGGTTAGAAGCAATGATCGAAAACAAACTTTCGATGGCCTGCAACAAATTTGACGAATTTAAGATGCGACATGGAGAATCCATTGACCAAATGAAGACCGGGTTTACTAAGATTTTACTGGAGATATCTGCTCTCAAGAAGGATAAGAATACTCAGAGAGAGAAAAATCTCAAGGTCATCAAGGCACTGCCACCTAGCTGGGAAATCTACGCAGAAATGCAGCCACTAAAAGCGGACTTCAACATTCTCACTACTGAAGCCTTATTTGATCATCTAGCTGGTCACGAGTATGATATGAAGAGAATTCACGGAAAAAATTACTCATCCAGCAAGAAGGGAGAAAGTTGTTCCAAGAAGAAAAGGAGGTAGCTTTCAAAGCCAATATTCTTACTGAGGAACCAATTGCACCTGTTGTAGAGGAAGAAAATTCAAATGACAAATTGCTCAAGGAATTTGCTATGATTGCAAAAAGATTCGAGAAACCAGAAACCAGATTGAGAAAATATCGGAGGTTCTACAATGAAAACAAGAGAATCAATACCAGAAAAGTAGTGACCAAGATCGATATGAGAGTAAACTTGAGGTAAAAAGATTAATTAAATCTTCTAATTCTACTGATTATACTTGTTAGGGTTGTGGCAGAACAGGTCACTTCAAGACCAATTGTCTCGACTTATCTAAGAGTCAAAGAGAGGAACTAAGAGTGAAAAGAGATCGCAAACTCAAGGCTCAACGCAAAGTTATGCTAGCTGAAGAAGAGTCAAGCTCAATTCATTTTTCAAATAGCTCATTAGAGAACGATGAAGCATTCTTCGCGCATGATCAAGGTGAAGATTGGGATGAGTGTTACATAGGAATTGACAATGGCCTTCACCAGAATGAGGTAAATTCACATGTTTATATGTCATCTAAAAAACCTGTATATAATTCTTGTGATGAAGATGAAGCTCAAGTCTCTTGGGAAGAAATCAATGAAATGCTCAAAAATTACAAAAATTTGAAGAAACTATTCCAAGATGTCATCAAGGAGAATGACAAGCTAAATGAGATCGTGAAGATACTAAGTGAAGCCAATACGATACTCTCTACCAAAGGGAATGATCTCCAAGAACATATTAAAGTGAAAGATGAGGAGATCAACGCACTCAACTCAAAGGTCAAAGATTTGATCGCCAAAAACGAAATAGTTGAGGAGAAGTTGCAAAAGACAAGACAGAACATGAGCAAGATCAACAAGAGCAGCGAACGAGTTGGTCTGATCATGGAAATGCAGAACAAAGCCAAATCAACTACTGGATTAGACTATACTGGAGGATCAAGTTCAACCAAATTTGTAGTTGAAAGACAAAAGATATCAGATTAAGTTTTCGCATTATAGAATGTGAAGAATCACTCACAGAAGATGATGGTGAAACAAGCAGGAAACTACTGGTACTACAAGGTCAAAGGCAAACCTGCACACTATGTTGAATCCGATAGGAACCAAAAATAAAAGGCTCCTACCAGAACACCATCAACAAGAAAGAATAAAGTCAACATGGACAACATAGAAAGGAACCATCCATCTGTCTACAAAGCCATCTCAAGAACAGATGACTCAAGGAGACATTTGCTAATACAAAACTAATTTAGGTTCCAAAAGGAACATTTGCTACTAACCAAACATCCAATCATTGAAAGGGTTGCTCAGTCCTTGTAATTGCAGGATGGAAGAACTTCAAGAAGGAGTCAAGTAGCAAGAGGTCCAGTCTGGATAATTGATAGCGGATGCTCAAAGCATATGACGTGTGACAAGAATCTGCTATCTGACTATGTTAAAAAACAAGGTCCACATGTAACCTTTGGTTGCCACTCAAAAGGTTATACCAGAGGATATGATAATATTCAATTTGGCAAGACCACCATTACTAATGTTTCTTATGTTGAGGGTCTTAGTCATAATTTATTCTCTGTAAGTTAATATTGTTCTAATGGCAACCAAATTGTCTTTGATGCTAACAATTGTTTTGTGAATAACAAGGAAGGAGATGAAATTCTTCTTACTGGTAAACTGCAGGACATATGGTATATTGTACAATGAACAAACCAGATTGAGATATGCTTAGTCACTAAATCGATTTCAGAAACTAGCTGGTTATGGCACAAGAGACTTAGTCATCTGAATTTCAAATCCATCAACAAGATTGCAAGAGAAAAGCTAGTCGAAGGATTACCAGACCAAGTGTATGATAAAGATCATATTTGTGAAGCTTGCCAAGCTGGATAGCAGACCAAGTCATCTTTCTCCAGCAAAGCAGCTCACTCATCAACAAGAATACTTGAACTTCTAGATCTATACTTATTTGGCCCAGTAACGCCATTAAGTATCAACAGTAGAAAGTATACTTTAGTTATTATTGATGTTTAAGAAAAAAGAAACGTTGGAGAAGCTACCTGATTTCTTCAAAAAGATCACTCGACAAAAGGAGACCACATCGTATCCATCAGAACGGATCGTGGTACTGAGTTTCTAAATAAAAAGATTGAAGAATACTGCAACAAGATAGGTATTACACATCAATCATCAGCCGCAACAACACCGCAACAAAATGGGGTAGTAGAAAGGCGGAACAATTCGTTAAAAGAAGCAGCACGCACCATGTTAAACGCGACCAACCTGCAAAAGAAGTTTTGGGCAAAGGTAATTAACACCGCGTGTTACACTCAAAATAGATCAATTATCACTCTCAGACATGGAAAGACTCCATATTAGATATGGAACAACCAAAAACCAAGGATTAAGTATTTTCGTGCTTTTGGGTGTACGTGTTACATTAATAATAATGGAAAATCTCAATTGAAAACTTTTGATTGCAAAGTTGACCCTGGAATATTATTGAGATATTCTGATGTTAGCAAAGCTTATAGGGTTTATAATAGGAAGACTCATGTTGTGAAAGTAACACCTCATATTGTTTTTGACGAATCTATTCTTGAATTTAGGGAAATAGGTGAAGAACATGCTCACAACCAGATGATTACTAGAAGCTCAAGAAATTTATTACTTGAAGACGTTCCGATTTGGAATTCACTTAGAGATGAAGAAATGGATGTTCAACCTTTAGCTGAGACCATCACACAGCAAGGTGGAATAACTCACATTGAACCTGATCAGAACAGACCAGTCCAATCTGGAAATAGTGAACCTGCTCATAGTCAACCTGATGAATCCAATGAGATAAATAACAGTTCGAATATCAACCTGGAGATTGAAATGGAGAACCCATTTCAAGCAACTTCATCAGCACACCCGGAGTTCGAGGACCCAGCAAATGAACCTGAACCTGAGATTTTAGAAGAGGAGATGTCTAGACACAAGAAATGGATTCAAGATCATCTACCAGAGTAGATTGTTGGGAACCTCACAGATCATGTGAAGACTAGAAGAATGCATGGAGAGAGCTCATTACTAAGTTTCTACCTATCTCATGTTGAACCAGCCGACGCATATGAAGCACTTCAAGATGCAGATTGGATAGTAGCTATGCAAGAGGAGCTCAACGAATTCAAGAGAAATCAAGTGTGGTATCTCGTAGATCGTCCTAAACACCAAGAAGTAATAGGTGTTAAATGGGTATTAAAAAACAAACGAGACGAGAATAGAGAAGTAGTAAAGAATAAGGCCAGATTATTTGCCAAAGGATACAGTCAAGAAGAGGGTATAAACTTCGATGAAACATTCGCCCCAGTTGCCAGACTGGAAGCTATCAGATTATTCTTGGCATATGCAACATATAAACGATTCAAAGTATATCAGATGGATGTCAAGAGCGCATTTCTAAATGGTATTCTGGAAGAAGAAATATATGTAGAGCAACCACCTGGATTTGAAGAAGGAGATCCAGAACAGAAAGTCTACACATTGGCAAAAGCAGTCTATGGATTGAAGCGAGCTCCAAGTGTTTGGTACGAGACATTGTCAACCTTCTTACTAGAGTCGGGTTTTCGACGAGGCTCAGTTGACAAAACGTTATTCATCATCAAAGTCAAGGAGCATATCCTTTTAGTGAAAATTTATGTAGATGATATTATTTTTGGATCGCAACCACTTATTTATGTGATAAATTTGTTGATTTGATGAAAAACAAATATCAAATGTCCATGATGAGCGAGATGAATTTCTTTTTAGGATTGTAGGTTAAGCAGCTATCTGATGGTATATTCATAAATCAAGCAAAGTACATCCAAGATTTGATAACCAAGTTTGGAGTCAAAGATAGCAAACCTGTCAAGATTCCAATGCAGACTAATGGAAAGATTGATCCAGATCCAGAGGGCAAACCTCCCAATATAACTCAATACAGGGGCATCATAGGTTCACTTTTATATCTAACTGCTAGTCGACCTGACATTACTTTTGCAGTTGGAGTTTGTGCAAGATACCAGGACAACCCCAAAGAATCTCACACGGAAGCAGCTAAGAAGATACTTCGCTATCTTAAAGGAACAACACACATAGGATTATGGTATCCATGCGATGATAATTTTGAGTTAACTGGTTATTCAGATTCTGATTATGCAGGATGTAAGCTATATATGAAGTCTACTTCAGGAACCTGTCAGTTTCTTGGAAACAAGCTGATCTCATGGTTTTCAAAGAAGCAAACTTTCGTAGCTACATCAGCCACTGAAGCTGAACACATGGGCGCTGGAAGCTGTTGTGCTCAGATATTATGGCTCAAACAACAACTCAAAGATTATGAGATCAATGTGAACGAAATACCAATATTTTGTGATAGCTCGAGTGCTATTGCGATTACACAAAATCCAGTCTTACACACAAGGTGTAAACATGTGGATGTGAGATATCACTTTATTAGAGATCATGTGGAAAGAAAGAATGTGCAAATCGAGAAGATACACACTGAAGATAGGGGTGTCTATTCGGGAATCGGGTATTTCGGGTAATATCAAATACCCAAAAACTCAATTTTTGGATTTTCGAGTCGGGGTCGGGTATTGATATTCTATGGTTTTCGGGTTCGGGTAATACCTGATACCTGATCGGATATTACCCGAAACCTGAATTTTTTATTTATTTTTATTTTATTTTATATAATATTATATTTTTAATTTATAATTTAAAATATTTTAATACTCTAAATATTTGAATTTTTTAAAATTACTCGATAATATTCGATAAATACCCGAAAATAAGAAAAATTTTAATTAAATCGGATAATTTCGGTTACCCGAATACCCTACCTGAAATACCCGATTCGGGTTCGGGTACCCAAAATATTTTTCAGGTTTGGGTTTGAGTATGAAAAAATTTGAATTTTCGGGTTCGGGTACCCGAAAATTTCGGGTAAGGTACCTAACCCGAACCGAATAGACACCCATATACTTAGATATGAAATAATAGACAATTAATATAGGATATATTAATTTTTATTATCTATATTCAATATATATGTATTGTTCGAATAATAATATAATTAAAAATATGTCATAATAATCATATGTAATAAATTGATATATTAAAAAAAAACATTTTCAAATAATGTAAGCTCTAGAAACTTTTATATAATTTATTTCTATTAGATTTGAAAAACATATAATTTAATATGAAAATCTAGACATTTTCATATAATTTATTAATTTTCATTAGATTTTAAAAGATTGTCCATGATTTATATAAACTATTATTTAATTAGTTATTAAAATATACATATCAAATTAATATACTTAAATATCACTATATATATTATATTTATTGAAATAATGCTTAAATATGGAATAGTATACAATTTATGAGATACATAGAAATAAAAACATAACATAAATATCATATGTGTAGATGGAAATAAGAATATATAATATTGGAGTATATGATTAATATATAGATAAAATTCTAAAAATCTAGAAAATTAAGAAAAATTAAATGGAAGACTGACATGATTTCAAGAGGCTGAGGTGAATAGCTTGGACTGAATTTGTATTATAGTATAGATTCACTTGACAAAGGAATGCATATAATTAATATATACACTAATATTTAATGTCTACGTAATAATATACTTTTCGTCCTATCTATCTAAACTCATTTGGCTTTAGTACACAAACTAATATTCAGTTATAATAACTTTTGAATAGCAATAGAATAATTAACCTAAAATTATGTAAGAAAATTATAATAATCCTAGAATAGCAATAGAATAATTAACCTAAAATTATGTAAGAAAATTATAATAATCTAGGAATGAAATCGGCAACAACTGGAGCATGAGTATTAGACTTGTAAACAAATCGAATCAAATTGAATACAAGCATATTCGATTCGAATTCGTTAAACTATTTGAAGTATTCGATTCGTATTCGATTCGATTACGAATATTAAAATTAGATTCGTATTCGATTCAATGTAGATATTCGAATTATTCGATTCGAATATTCGTTTTTTTATAAAATATTTATATTTGATTTGAAATATTCGATTCGATTTAAAACTATTCGATTCGAAAATTTATAAAGAAATTATATTTTATAATAAAAAAAGATAGAATTAAGTTTATATATTTTATAAATAATATTTTATTAGATTTAAAAGTTTGAACTATATTTTTATGAATTTGGATTAGACTTTATATCTCTAAGAAACCACTTTATTGTTAGTAAACCCAAATATTGGTCAACTAAATAAAAAATTTAAAATCTAACCATTATTATCTAAAATATCCTTAAAAGTTAACTATCAATTGCCACGGCAGTTTCTCTAAAACTAATTGTGAATTCTTCCAATATTTATTATCATCATTCAATTTTGAACAAAGTCATTTTATAATTATTATTTATAATTAATCGTGTATTATACGAATAAATTTTGTATGTTTACAATCTAATCAACTAAAAAGTATAATAATTGAACCATTTTACTGTCCACAATTAACACAACTTAAAATGCTAGCGGCTGATGTGGTAACATCAATAAGTATATGAGTCATATAATTTTTGTTTTAATTCTTTTATATTAAATAAATATTAAATTATACCCTAATTAATAAACCCTAGTTGAAATGTGAAAAATAATAAAATGTTATCAAACATTTATTATTTATTTACATGATATGTCAAACTAATGGTAGATATATTAAATTATACCTGTCACAAGATAAAATGTAGGATAATGAGATAGAGTAAGGAGATAGTGGGGGCATCAAATATGGATTAGGGCAGTTCCTTTTCTATTAATAAGGGTAATTATGACATTTAACATAAAATATGGCTAGTATTTTGTTTTTTTTATTTTAATGGTTATTATTTGTATTTGCAATAAAAGAATGACTAGTTTAACATATTAACCCACATTTAATTGAAAATTTACGAATATCGAATCGAATACCAAAATATTCATAATATTCAAATTTGTATTTGAATACTAATCGAATGAGAAAAACTATTTGATTAAAATACGAATCAAAAAATTTCGAATAAGAATGGATAAATTTCGAACTGAATCACTAAGTGAACCAAAAATATTGATTTGTTTACAAGGCTAGTGAGTATGAATCTTTCTCACTATTATCAAAACTTCCGATTACTGCCACGCACCCCCATGCTCCGTTTCTCTTCATTATAATTACATACATAAATCTCAAATCAAAAAATCCCTCATAAATCATAATTCCTGGATTTTGCACTTGCATTCGTCTACCCGAAAACCGAATAACTCAATCAATAAAATTTAATTGAAATTTCAACACTTTGTGTTGTTTCAATCGGAACTTCAGCAATGGATAGCTCCGGTAAGTGTCAGCCTGCATAATTTTCGAGCGTATGCTCGTATTTCATTAATGATAACTGCATGTTTAAGTGTTTTTAAATTCGTGTAACTGGTGATTAGTTCACTTAATTTTACGTGTCTGAGGATGATTAAGTTTAATTTTGCATAAACTTAATTTAGTTCTGTTATATTTGAGGTATCATGTTAAGCTATGAAGTTTTCCATAAGAAGAATTTGAATTTTTTTAATATCATTTTTGAGTTTACTTACTGCGAACTATTCTTAAAAGGTTGATGAATTCAGGTGGAAAAGGATATATTTTCCTTGTGGTTGAGATTGGCTGATAAGATATTCTATGTTCCTGATATGAAAAAGTAAAATAAATGAATAAAATGGGAAATTCGTAGCATAATGGTCCTTACTTCTTGTAGACCGCTTGATCTATTGTTTTTGAAGAAGTAATTTTCTGAATTGATATGGTGAGGTGATTGTTGTGGAGAATGCAGGGAGTCATCAGGAGGCAATGGTGCCACCAGTTGAGGGTGTAGCAGGAGGCGGGACAGCATACGGATGGAGTGAAAGTGGCATACAAGATCCAAAGTTGTTAAGGGGTTCCATTGATCCGCTGAAAATTCATTCCTCGGAATTAGTTCATGTCTGGTGCATGCCAAGCACAGCAAATGTCGGCTCACAGGACATGCCTCGAACATTGGAGCCTGTAAGTTTGGGGCATACTTTACTTTCTAGTGCTAAGGATTAAAGATTTGCATCCTTTTATGGGTTATCCTATTATGTAATTCAGGTTGGTTGTATCTAATGTGAGTTTGTTGATTGAGAAGAATATAATGAATATTGATGTATAGATTCAAATTTTAAACACCATAAGATGTTTTGTTGAAGGTATCTCTTTTAGCAGCACGGAATGAGAGGGAGAATTTCCAGATAGCTGTGCGTCCAAAAGTGTCTTGGGCTGGATCCACTGTAGCTGGGATGATGCAGATACAATGTACTGATCTGTGCACCAGTTCTGGTGATAGGTTTGTCCATTGAATTATTCGGATACTGTTTCTTATGGTTTGTATTAAGGCTAAAGGTATTCAATATATGCAGATTGGTAGTTGGTGAATCATTGAAGGTGAGGCGTGTGGTTCCAATCTTGGGCGTCCCAGATGCCCTAGTGCCGCTTGAAACGCCGGTGTTTCAATTGATTCTATGTCCTGGGTACTGGAACATTTATCAATTAATTTACTCTGATCTCTGAACTAAGTCATGACCCTGAAAACTTTCATTGCAGAGAAACAGTGGCAGTCTATGTTTCGATTGATGTCCCTGAAACCCAGCCGCCTGGTCAATATGAAGGGGAAATCATAATTACAGCTACACGAAGTGACACACAGTATTAATATGATCTTCTTGCTTCAATTATACACTGTAAATTTACATATTAGCTTTTGTTATCTGCTTCTCACGATTCCGAGTTATAACAGACCTACTGCACAGAGCCTGAGTAAAGCTGAGAGGAATCAACTTTACCAAGAATTAAGGAGTTGTCTTGACTGTGTGGAACCCATTGATGGAAAGCCATTGGATGAAGTGGTGGGTTCTATGGTCGTTTTGTCAGCTCGGAGGAATAATCTTGAAATTACCATGATGCTCCTGCAGGCTGCTAATAGATCAATTTCTTATCAATTTTTAGGTAGAGAGAGTGAAATGTGCATCTTCTTCTTTGAGAAAAGTGCTTCAAATGCCGTCATTTGCAGATCTCTATCTAGATAATGGTTCAGGTGATATGATGGAGGAGGATGCCATTTCAAACTTTTCTATCCGTGTGAAGCTAAGTTTAACAGTTTGGGATTTCATTCTTCCAGTTACGCCTTCTCTGCCAGCTGTTATTGGTGTATCCTTGTATTATGCTTCATGTGAAAACTAAACAGTTAATAGTTGATCTTATTTCCCAAGTGGAGTTGAGTTCTCGATTATTTATCAAGCTTAATAATATTGTTCCCTTCGTCTCAGTATCCACAGTGCAAACTTTCAAGGTCATGTTATACCATTGCTGTTCTATCCTAATCTTATGACGTTCTCCTCTTCTCCTATCTTCTCCCTTTCTCTCCTTTCAATCTCTATTCTATTGGACAGCTCAATAGACTATATATTGCTAGTATTCCAGATTCTCTTGGTCAATTGCTTGAAACTAAGAGATACTAAGACTGCCAACTTGACAAAAGATTCCTGAAAGCTGATGAAGTTTGGTTATAGCAGAAGGTCTTCTTGTATTGGTGTAAAAAGTTATTGGTCGATATGCTCCTGCTAAAGTAACTATTGTTTGCACTTATATATTCCTTGCATGTTCCCCTTGACATTCTTTGATATTAATATATTTCTCATATGAGTTGGCCATATTCTGCACTTTTATTATATATTGTAAAGTGCAAACTTAGGTGAAATGTGAACGAGGGTAAACTTCCTTAATGATAGATAGATATCTGATACAGTTATTGAAGACCGGTTTGGTGTTGAGCATGGAAGCAACCAGTGGTATGAGGCACTGGATGGGCATTTTCAATGGCTACTTCAATATAAAATCAGTCCATACTTTTGCAGGTGGCGTGAAGGAATGCGGGTTCTGACTTACACCTGCCCCTGGCCAGGTAATGCACAAAAGATGTTTTAGGTTAGTATACTATGTATTTATTAATCATGATAATTTAACTATACCTGAAAAAAATTTCGATGGATTATTACATATATCATCTGTATTTAATTATCTTTTGAGGTTATGAAAGTATATATGCTTCTTTGGGTCCCTTTATTTGTCTCAAAAGCATGATTAATCCAGACTACATTATGAGATTGTTTTCTTATTATTATATTTATTTAACTTTGACATCTGCATTCTGGTCTTTGTCTCTGCAGCTGATCATCCCAAATCCGACGAGTATCTTTCTAATCCCAGGCTTGCAGCATATGCTGTACCGGATAGTCCAATAGTGTCCTGGTATATATTTACTTGCTCTTTGGCTAACTCTATCCTGCTCTTTTTGTTACTCAATTTGATTATTTCATATTTGTCTCTTAATGTGCGTTAGTGGCGATACAGCAAAGAACTTTCTGCAAAACGAAGTGGAGATATTACGAGCAAAGGATCATTGGAGGAAGGCCTACTTCTACCTCTGGGATGAGGTGAGGACATGAGATTGGCGTTTTTAGATCAACTGAGTGTATGCAACTTCTGTAGTGGCCATTTGATTTTAAGGCTGGTATATGAGAGTGATAGGTCTGATATGAGTTTCCTTGAAAATGAGGATTAGAATGTAGATTTTCGAATGATGTATCTGGGTAGCTGAATGAGATCTTTATAGAAGAGAAAGCAAAAGCAAAACTGAAGGACATAAGAGGATAATGGACTTCTCTTGTCTCATTAGTTTGGTGGAGAAATAGATACTTGGCGAGCGGTAAATTTTGTTCGAGTTCCATCGTTCTGGAATTAACCTCAACAACATATACACATACAATGTATTCAAGAGATTTTGAACCTGATGACTTCCCTGCTTTTCTTTTTCCTATTCCTTCTTTTTTAATGAACATTACTGCATAAATGTCTACAGGACACCCTTCATTCTTACTTATGTACATATGCCATCACATATTAATGAAATAAGTTGAAGCTTTTAGCCTTTTACTCTTAAATGCGTTCATGTCTCTAAATTCACGCGCACCTTTCTAACTAGTTAATCTTTGACTTGATACTTTTCTTCTTCTCAACATGTGTGATGCCATTTCCAGCCACTGAACCTCGAACATTATGAAGCTATTCGTATCATGGCAAGGGAGATTCAAGCTTATGCACCTGATGCCCGTATTATGACAACTTATTATTGTGGTGAGTATTGTCCTTATAACTTAAGGGGTTCTTCAAAAGATTGTTATCTTAGAATGTGCTTATGGACATGATACTAAAACTCTACTGGGTATTGGATAAATGAAAAGATATTTCAGTAAGGGGTAATAGGTAAAATTACCCAATTTCAAAAGGTAAAGATAAAAAATACCCACTGAAAAATAAAAAATAAAAACTACCCACTTTTCACGATAACATGAGGAATTTCCTCATGTGCTCATGTTATTTTCATGATAACATGAGGAATTTCCTCATGTGCTCATGTTGTTTTCGCAATGACATGAGGAATTTCCTCATGTGCTCATATAAAAGGGTAATTTTTATCTTTTATTTTTAGGTGGGTATTTTTTTTTACTTATTAAAATGGGTATTTTAGCTTTTGCCCCTTTTAGTAAATTGGCATCAAACATTAATCCTGCATTCATGTGAACTGAAATGGTTAATTCATTAATAATCATTTTTAAATACTTGATGGTTCACATATATGCAAATTTTCTTGATGCTATAGGTAATAGAAGAAATCACAATACTAGATATGTTCCAATCCAAAGAGCTTCTTATGTACATTCTATCATTCGTATATGCTAAACTTACATAGGCTATAGTACTAAGTAAATTAACTTTGTGGTGTGTTGAGGCAGCATAACTTATAAACATGTATAGTATTGCTGGCTTTGCAGCTACTACTTCCTGTTACTACCTAGGTCCTAGAATGTTCAATAACAAATGTTCTCATCTGTGTTTCTTGATTGATCCAGGTCCAAGTGATGCACCCCTAGCCTCTAATAACTTTGAATCTTTTCTTAAAGTTCCGGAGTTTCTTCGTCCTCACAATCAAATATATTGCACAAGGTATTATATTTTTTAACTTCTCCCTTTTAGGTTTAGTTTTAAGCATTTCAGCTGGAGTGAGTGTATGGCTGCCAGTGAATTTGAACCACTTATAGTCGTATACTAAGTTTAGTTCCTATTATATCATAGAACTAGATGTTGTATCATAGAATTAGAGAATGAAATTGTGTATTAATCAATGTGGAAACACATATATATATATACAAACTAATGCTATGCTAAACAAGGTAATTATGAACTCTAATACTAATTGACATATATACATAATTGCCATATACATTATAACACTCCCCCTCAAGCCGGAGCATAAACATTCATTATGCCGAACTTGTTACACAGATAATCAATCCTAACCCCATTGAGAGCCTTCGTGAATAAATTTCCTAACTGATCTTCGGTCTTCATATATTCAGTGGTATTGCCAACAAATCTAACTTCCACAGATTTAGTCTTTTCATCCATACTAATATTCGACCCAAATAAACCCTATAAATTAGTGAAGACACCCAAATATACCAAATATACCCCAATATTCCACAAATCTCACACTATCACACAACACACAATGCATATCAAGGAATTAACGAGAGTGAATGCTGAGCCAACAGAGAACGAAGGGTAGACCGGAGGTGCACAGGGGTGGCGCAACTCCCTGTGCAAGCGGTGTTGACCGCCGTCGCTCGGAAATAGAATGGGCAGGATCGCCCTAGATCTGGACAGAACCTGCTGCCATGAATGTTGCCAGAGCGTGTGGCTCACATGCGCGGGGTCCGGCCTCTGGACCGGTGGCTGCGAGTGTGTCGGGAGGTGGTGCTGCTGGTGGGGTCGGGGGTGTCGTCCAATTTGCCTCCGAAGCGGAATGGGTGGCTGCACACTCCAACTGTGCAGAAACCCTAATTTTTGAAATTAAGAACCTTAATTTTCGAAACAAAGCCTAAAACCTAGGCTCTGATACCATGTTGTATCATAGAATTGGAGAATGAAATCGTGTATTAATCAATGGGGAAGCACATATTTATACAAACTAATGCTATACTATACAAGGTAATTAGGAACTCAATACTAATTGCTATATATACATAATTGACATATACATTATAACAGTTACTAAATTTTCTTGTTCCTCAAATGTGCATGTGCTTCAATGTGGTTTTTTTATCAGCTGTGTTTGGTTTAGAAATAAAAGTATGTTATTGGAAAAAAATGTAGAGTTGAAATATAATGGCTTTTTTTGACAGCTTGCTTTAAGTAGTATTAGCTCTAGATAATCATCACTTTCTCTTTTCCCCTTGCAGTGAATGGGTAATTGGGAATCGTGAAGATCTGGCAAAAGATATCATAGCAGAAATACAGCCTGAAAATGGCGAGGTATGTATTTTAAACATCTTTTGTTTGTAACATTCATTTGTATTGGAAGTAACTGTTATATAGATTTGACAATGTCTAGAGAAATGTTATTAGCAATATTGTGCTCTTAAATTTCAAACCTTTTCTTACCCAAATAGAAAAGGACTTCATGTTCAAAAATAGTAACATTCTAAAGTAGAGTGTTCAACCTAATAAATCATCCAATGCTTTATTGTTAGAGAGCAAGACCGTAGGCGAGTCGGGAATAAGTTCACGTCCGTGGGCTTGTTAGTTAATTTTAATTATGTTAATTGTTGTTTAGTTGTTTATTTCATTTGGTTTGGGCCTAGAAATAATGGGCTATCATAGCCAAATCTAGTTTTAATTAGGGTTATCTTCAATTTAAAAGGTGATTAGGGCATGTAATTCCTTTATCAAATATTGAATAAAAGTTTGGGAGCCTTGACGGCTTGGGCAAACGGCACGTCCGTTTGAGTTCTATTTTTCGGTGTTCATCAATTGGTCCGACCTGCCGGATCCCGACTCACTGAGATATCTACGACACGAGCCACTTTGGAACGCTTGGATAGATTGGAGGCCGATCAAGCGACGATGAATGAGCAGTTGAAATCTACGGCTACACAAGTGCAGGAATTGACAACCTGATGTAATACGAAACGAGAGAATATGATCGTCAGTTGATGTAATACGAAACGAGAGAATATGATCGCACACCGTGCGCCAAGCCTCCGGGCTCCCAAAATAAAATATTAATCCCCCCTCCTAACAATACGTGCATGGGTATTTATACATAACCCCTAACCCTAATCTACCAATAATAGTTTACCTAATAATAATATAATAATAAAACTAATTAATGAATTAGCCCATAACTCCGGCCCACTAACGTGAACCCTGATCCCGTCCCCTTCTTCTGTAGACTAACAGCGACTTCGGCCTCGGCTCATCCGCTCCGAGCTCACCCTCTTCTCCCTCCTCAGTTTGCCTCATATCAACTCCATCCCCCTTCAAATCGACCTTGTCCACAAGGTCGTAATCTGGAAACTGAGAACGAAACTCCGCAGCATCAACCCATGTTGCCTCATCTTCTGCGTGTCCCAACCATCGCACCATGAACTGCTCCCGCGACCTGCCCATTTCCTCCACCAACCTCGTAGCCAATATCGCCTCTGGTTCAAACACCGGCCCTGCGGGAAGTTCCAAGGTAGCAGGCAGTTCGGTCTCCACTGCATGCTCACCTATAACACTCTTAAGCTGAGACACATGAAATACCGGGTGAATACGGCTGGATGACGGAAGTGCCAGCTTGTATGCCGCCGCTCCCACCTTAGCCTCGACACAGAACGGCCCAAAATACTTCGCTGCTAACTTATGTTGAGGATTAAGATTCGCCGACAATTGACGGAAAGGCCTCACCTTCACGAACACTTTATGACCCACAACATACGACACCTCCCGTCGTCTCTTATTTGCTTGCGTTACCATTCGTTGTTGAGCGACTTCTAAGTTGCGACGAAGACGACGCAACATCTCATCGCGACTCCCAAGCACCTCCGCCACCGCCGCCACACTACACTCCCCGGGCAAGAAACGCCTGATCGTAGGAGGTGGTCGACCATAAACCACCTCAAAAGGTGTCATCCGGGCTGCGGTTTGGTAAGATGTATTGTAAGAGTACTCCGCCCACGCTAACCAACGCAGCCATTGTTTCGGTTGCTCCCCCGTAAAGCAACGCAAGTAAGTCTCCACAATCCGATTTAATACCTCCGTCTGGCCATCGGTCTCAGGGTGATAGGCTGTACTAAACTTCAATTGCGTCCCCGACTGCGCAAACAATTCTCTCCAAAAAGAGCTCATAAAAATCGAATCTCTATCACTCACTATAGATCTTGGAATTCCATGCAGCCGCACTACTTCCCGAGCAAAAACCTCAGCTACCGAACGCGCCGACTGGGGTGGTTTTAGCGCCATAAAATGCCCGTACTTCGAAAGCCTGTCAACCACCACCAAAATAGAAGAAAAACCTTTCGACTTCGGCAAACAAGTAATGAAATCCATCGAAATGTCTTCCCAAATCAACTCCGGAATCGGAAGAGGTTGTAAATCCCGCCGGTGATAAAGCTTCATATTTCGACTTTTGACACACAATACATTCAGCCACAAATTTCCGAACCCGCCAAAGCATGCCCTTCCAGTGTACATTCCCAGCCAATCTCCTATAAGTCCGAAGAGCCCCAGCATGTCCTCCGGTCGGAGACGCATGAAACTCCTCCAACAATTTTGGAATCCACTTTGAGTCCTCCGGTAACACCAACCGTCCCTTAAAAAACAATCGGCCACCCCGCAGCTCATACGCCGGCTTCGCCCTCTCATCAGCCGCCAACGCTTCCATTACGCCGCGAAGTTTGCGGTCCCTCTGTTGCTCCTCCCTCACATCCGATAAACCCAACCAATCCGGTAGCGACAAAGCAGCCAAAGATACCCCCTCGGCTCTCCTTGACAAGGCATCGGCGGCGGCATTTGAGACGCCGGTCTTGTATTCGATTGAAAAGTCGTAGCCCAATAGTTTTGCTACCCAAATCTGCTGTGAGGGGGTCGCGATTTTCTGCTACAACAGATGCTTCAAGCTACGGTGATCGGTACGCACAACAAACTTCCGTCCGATCAGATAAGGACGCCAATGTTGAATAGCCAAGGCCAGGCCCATCATCTCACGCTCGTAGGCTGATTTAGAAAGACTACGATCGGCTAGCGACTTGCTGAAGTATGCGATTGGACGCCTCTCCTGCATTAATACCGCCCCAACTCCGCTTCCCGACACGTCACACTCAACTACAAAAGGTTGATCGAATTTGGGCATAGCTAACACGGGCGCCTCTGTTAGGGCCTTCAGCAATTTCTTGAATGCCTGCTCAGCCTCGGCCGTACACATAAACTGAGACGACGCCTCCTTTAATAGTGCAGTCAAGGGCCGAGCCATCATGCCATATTCTCGTACAAATCGACGGTAGTAACCCGTCAATCCCATGAATCCACGCACCTCCTTAATCGACCTCGGCCTCGGCCAATCCAATACCGCACTCACCTTACTCGGGTCCATCGCCACTCCCTCCGACGAAACGATGTGACCCAAATACTCCACTTGTCGGCACCCAAATAAACATTTCTTATAATTGGCCTTGAATTGATTTTTCCGCAATAGCGACAACGTCTGGTTCAGATGTAACTTGTGCTCCTCCAAAGTCCTGCTATATACGAGAATGTCATCAAAAAATACCAACACAAATTTCCGAAGGTAGGGTCGGAATAAATCGTTCATGGTAGATTGAAACGTTGCTGGTGCGTTCGTCAACCCAAAAGGCATCACCAAGAACTCATAATGACCGCTGTGTGTGCGGAAGGCCGTATTGTGGATGTCAGAGTCCGACACCCGAATATGGTGGTACCCCGAATGTAAGTCAATCTTTGAAAATATCACTGCGCCAGCCAGCTCGTCAAGCAACTCCTGAATGATTGGTATCGGGTATTTGTCCGGTACCGTTACTTTGTTCAGCTCCCGATAGTCCACACAGAAGCGCCAACTGCCATCCTTCTTCTTAACCAACAAAACTGGGCTGGAGAACGCACTAGAACTTGGTCGAATGATGCCGGCCAAAAGCATATCCGCCACTAACCTCTCGATCTCGTCCTTTTGCAAGTGCCCGTAGCGATACGGCCGCACCGAAACTGGGCGAGCTCCGGGCAAGAGCTCAATGTGATGATCGTTGGCTCGGTGCGGCGGTAAACTAGTTGGTTCCCCAAAAATCTCCGCATATTGATCCAACACCTCCCGTACCGTACTTTCATCCGCTCCCGACAGTTTCGCCGCCTCCGAATCTACAATAACTGCCCAGCACTCAGCTTCCCGCGTCCTCGTCAGTGAACGTAGGCCGTCGGACTGCCTATTGTTGGCCGAGTCCCCTCGCAACACAAATCTCTTCCCTTTATCCATGAACGACATCATCATCTTCTCCAAACTTATTCTGATCTCCCCTAACGTCACCAACCACGCCGCTCCCAAAATAACATCTACGCCTCCTAATGCGAAGGAGAGGTAGTCAGCCACCACCTCATAGTCTTCCAACGTCATCACTAGGCCTTTGCACAGCCCACCTGTAGCTTGCCGTGTCCCGTTGCCGAGCTGAATTCCGACCCTCACGAAGGGATCAATGTCTGCCTGAATCAACGGTACCAAGGTGGAAGAGATGAAGTTGTGGCTGGCGCCGCTATCAACGAGGACAGTCACCGTCCTTCCCCGCATGACTCCGCGCAACCTTAGCGTTCCCAGACTCGAAATCCCCACCATCGAGTACATGCGGAGTGTTCCCTCCTCCTTTTCCAACATCTCCCCTTCCTCGAATTCCTCTTCCAGTCCATCAGCATCCACCAATTCGGCGTTCCGAAACTCGATCTCCTCTTCCGGTTCCGCCACCATCACCCGCAGTTCTCTCATTGGGCAAACCCTCGAATGATCGGGGGAATACGGCTTCTTACACTTGAAACACAACCCTTTGGCGCGGAGGTCCGCCAATTCGTTGTTGGTGCGCCGAGTGAAACGGTTGCGGCCCGTTGATTGCTCTGAAGCTTCCGGATGAGGCGTTGCTCCTTTCGGGCCTGCGCGGGCAGCACTTCCCCCGCTACTTCCGCTGCGTGCTGTGGTGGAATTAGTTCCGAAAGGTCGCGAGTACCCCCCGATCCGCGCCCCTTGGCTCTGAACACTCCGGAAGGGTCGTCCTTCCGCCGGAATAGAAAGGTTGTCCTCCACATCGCGAGCTAATTCCATGGCTGTCTCAATGTCTTTAGGTCGCAGCAGCCGTAGTGCTCCCCTCACCGAAGCCTTTAACCCGTTCATGAAGTTGCCGAGATAATGCTCGTCTTTCAATCCCGGCACCTGACCCGCAAGCTGCACAAATAGAGAAATATATTCATCCACCGAGCCTGTTTGTTTCACCGCCATCAACCTCTCATACGGGCTGCCCTTGAATCTTGTATCGAAACGGGAGACTAAGGCGCTCGAAAATTTCTCCCAAGTGATGTCGGGTTGGCGCGCCTTCAACCATGTCACCCAGTGCAGCGCCTCGCCGTCCATTGCAACCACAGCTGCAGCAACTTTCAACCCCACAGTCGTTCCGTGCAACTCGAATTGTTGATTAGCGCGCGCCAACCACCCTATCGGATCCTCCCCTGCAAACGTTGGAAGCTGAACTACGTCGATCTGTTTCTGCGGCTCTAGTATCCTTCCGTCTTCTCCCGTCGTTTTCGATGAACCTTCTCCCTCTAGGCCACTCAATTTCTCCGGGTTCAAGATCGCCTTCGATAATTCTGCCAACGTTGCGGCTATGTCAGCCAACTTCAGGTCGGTGGTGTGCTGCCCAGCCTGAACACGCTCCAGCCGTTCGCAAGTGCGCTGCAGTCGACTCTTGATCTCCTCCTGATCCTCCTCTAATTTCTCCAATCGTTCTGATGTTGCTCGTGTCGTCATCTCCGCGGGACGAGGATCCGGTAGGTCGGACCAGTTGATGTAATACGAAACGAGAGAATATGATCGCACACCGTGCGCCAAGCCTCCGGGCTCCCAAAATAAAATATTAATCCCCCCTCCTAACAATACGTGCATGGGTATTTATACATAACCCCTAACCCTAATCTACCAATAATAGTTTACCTAATAATAATATAATAATAAAACTAATTAATGAATCAGCCCATAACTCCGGCCCACTAACGTGAACCCTAATCCCGTCCCCTTCTTCTGTAGACTAACAGCGACTTCGGCCTTGGCTCATCCGCTCTGAGCTCACCCTCTTCTCCCTCCTCAGTTTGCCTCATATCACAACCGGACAAGACAACAACGTGAAGAAGCTGGATGAAATTTCAGCCGTATTGGCCGAGCTTTTGCACGCCATACTGAAGCGTGGGGGACCACGAGGCAGAACTGTCGAGCAACCGGAGGAAGGGACAGCGTCGCACTAGGCCACTGCAATTGCCGTTATTTGAAGGAGTGGACCCAACGAGCAGTTTGAATTGTACGACACAACTGAGGGCCGGAAGATTGCAGCGGCAGTCGTGGCTATGGAGGGAGATGCTCTCTACTGGGTTACGTGGCTAAGATCGCGGAAACCGAACTTGACATGGGAAGAGTTCTCCCAGGCACTCTCAGCACGATTCGATACGAGGTTCAAAGGCAGTGCCTACGAGAGGTTGGCGGCAACCCGACAAACTTCCATTGTGGACGAATGCGTGTCAATATTCGTTCAATTGGCTAGTCAAGTAAATGGGCTGAGCGACGCCCATTACATAGGCTATTTTATGCAGGGTTTAAAGAGTTCGATAAGGGGGTCACTACGCCTACTCTGACTAGTTGATTTGGAGACAGCCATGGAATTGGCTTGCGACATCGAAGACAACTTTGCAGCACAAGGCAGAGAGAATGGAGCACGGAATTTTTCCGGATCCGGACAACGGCAGACCTCGTTCACCAGGCTGTTCAGTGGTCCGGCAAGCGCAGCGTCCAACCAAGGGAGTGGAGTTGGAGGAAGTCGTCCCATCCAACACCTGAGCGAAGGCACGCCGGCCTCTTCTGACACTACGGGGCAGACGACGGCGAAGTCGCGTTTCACACTGTTATCCCCTAACGAACTAGCCGAATTGCGAGCAAAAGGATTGTGTTTTCGTTGCCAAAAACCATACAATCCACGTCATAATCAAAACTGCCCATTAAAACAACTTCGAGTGATGATGGCGGAACCCAATGAGGATTTGGATCTGCAAAATTCGGAATTCATAGGCACCACGAAGTTGGAAGAGATGATTGATGAGCAAGAGGAACCGGTACATGAATATTTCGGCTGGCAGTGGGGATGAAGATCGTCATCAATTTCCAGGTTTCAACCTTGAGGACAAGGTTGTTTCGAAGGAGGATGAAATTGATAGAGAGCAAAACCGTAGGCGAGTTTGGAATAAGTTCACGTCCATGGGCTTGTTAGTTAATTTTAATTATGTTAATTGTTGTTTAGTTGTTTATTTCATTTGGTTTGGGCCTAGAAATAATAATGAGCTATCATAGCCCAATCTAGAATTAATTAGGGTTATCTTCTATTTAAAGGGTGAATAGGGCATGTAATCCTTTATCAAATATTGAATAAAAGTTTGGGAGCCTTGACGGCTTGGGCAAACAACACGTCCGTTTGAGTTCTATTTTCCGGTGTTCATCATTTATCAAGATGAATTGGATGCAATTGTGTGTACCAAGTTAGTTTAGATAGGTTGATATGCATAAATACTTATTTTATATGCTCATGGAAACGAGCAATAGCTGAAGAATGTACATATAGATGTTTGTAAATTTTATCATAAAGCATAACAAATTAAAAGAGTGATTATGATCTTATAATTTAATGAGATATTCTATTTTTCTAATCTCAATATACCTCTAAATTGCCAAAAACACTGTTAAGCAATAAAATATATATGTATATTGAGAGGAGAACAATAGAATATGTTATTCAGTGTACCTAAATCACAAAAAGGGTTAATTGCCTAAAATATTTTTAAGCGATAAAATATAGAGGCATATTGAGAGGAGATTTTATATAATATCTTAGTCAATCTATATATACAAGAGACCTTACAGATGTATATAAGGAAAACTAGGGTTAAAGATATATAAGAGAAACCTAAAAACATTATAATTAATTAATTATACAATACTCCCCCTCAAATTGGAGCATATATATCATGTCCAGCTTGATATAAAGCCTTGAGAAATATTTCAAGCCCGACGATTTAGTGAAGTCAACAATTTGGTTGGATGAAGAAATGAAAGGACTAGCAATAGTTTGATTTAATACACATTCTGATGGAGTGAAGGTAGAGAATGCAGGAAAGAAATCGAATACTCTGAATAATAGTAGGAAAAAACTTAACCCAAAAGAGGTCCACAAGAATAATCTTCCTGCCACAGCACAAACATTATCAATACGATGTTCTTTCAATAATCCCCCAAAAACCCTAAACTAATTCTTAAATAAACTAACCGGACTCAGGTCCATGCAAGAAGCCTTTTTTTCAAATTAACAAAAAAAAAATGACACTATAATAATTAACAAGACAACTCTTTAAAAAGTAACAACTTTAAAAATAAAATAACTATCGTGTTGGGTTCTTTCCTTGTCTCTCATAAACTTTAAGAGGTTTTACGCTCGACCCACTGGTATCACTCTTGCAAATTAAATGTCTATCAATCTTAATATGTTTATTTCTCTCATGAAACATTGGATTATTAGCAATGTAGATAGTTGTTGGTTATCACAGTGCATGAGTAAAGGTTCATTGTAAGTAAACCCCAACTCTCCAAGTAGATTTTTTACTCCAATTGATTCAGTAGCAGTTTGAGCCATAGCTCTGTACTCGGCCTTGACAGAAGATATAAGCTATAGCAACCGTGTCTTGTTTCATACTCTTTTCAAGTTGTCAAGTTTCCTCCCAAGTAAGTGCAGTGTCAAGAAGTAGACTTTCTATTAGTCTTTGAGTATGCATAATCAGTTTCAAACTATCCTTCAATCATTAGATAACTGTTCTTCTTAGCAACAACCGTTTTCCTAGAGACTTCTTGATATATTAAAGAAATCAAATTGCAACATCCCAATGAACTTGCTTGGGCTTATCCAGGAAATGACAGACCAGAGAGATAGAAAGTCATCAGGTTATGCTACTCTCAAGTAGATTAGTGTCCCCACAAGTTGTCTATACTTAGCTTTATTCTTTGAGAATTCCTCAATGCCATTCCCAACACTGGAATCAATATCCACAGGAGTGCCCGCTGTTCTTTGTTCCAAACAATCCGATTTCTTTGAGCAAAGTTGTAGCATACTTCTTATGAGGATAAAGAAACTCCATACTTGTGACTTGTGAGCAATTTCAATCCCCAAGAAATATTTATGATGTCCTATATCCTTAATAATAAACTATTGTTGCAAGTATGTCATAGTTTGTTCAGTTTCCTACATATCATTGTCATATTTATCAACATAAACAATGAGAATAACAATTCTGGATGTTCGATGTCGCTCAAAAATAGTGATGTGACTTGCACTGCTTAAGATCATAAATTGCCTTTTATAAGCAGCAGACTTGATTAACAACCAATGAGAACAATATGCGAATTGAATTCAGATTATCAGTGAGCTAGAGTGTCTCAAATTAGTCAACACCACAACTCTAGGTGTACCCTTTAGTCACAAGACGAGCTTTGTAACGATCTATTGTGTCATCAACAAGGAACTTGATAGTGAACACCCATTGAAAACGCACAATATCTGCCCAGGGCGCATACACTAGAATGCACATACCACAACTTAGATGAACATTTATCTCCTCATACATAGAATCCCGACAAAGAGGATGTTTAAGCGCTTCATGGTAAGAAAATGGAGCAACTAAAGACAAAATATAAAGACCAAAGGCACATAACAAATGACCCAATCGAGTACAGGAAACATAATTGTGCAGGAGAACAAGGGAACATAGATGTTGTCACGATGGTAGGCGTAGCTTGAGTATGAGAAATCAAGGCTAAGACTCAAAGAATGCACAATCAACACAAATATAATGACGTTTCGTAAGAGAATCAAAACATTGGTATCTCTTTTTAGTTCTAGAATAAATAAGAAAAACATACTTAATAGCACAAGGGGACAATTTTTCCATCCTAGGAGTGAGATCATGAGCAACATAAACACACCATTATATGCGAGGAGGAACAAGGTAAAGAGGCTTATTAGAATAAAGATACAAAAAACAAATAACCATGTAACACACTAGACGACGTTCTATTAATAAGGACGCATGCAGTATAAACAATATCACACTAGATACTTGGGAACATGTATGTGAGACATAAAAGTACTAGCAACATCTAAAATATGACGATGCTTGTGCTCAACAATCTCATTTTGTTGAAAAGTGTGCTGGTAAGAAGTTTGATAAATTATAGTAGTATCATAAGATTTACAAATCCCATTTTGTTGAAAAGTGTGCCGGTAATAAGTTTGATAAATTATATCATAAGATTTACAAAGAAATATAGATTGCTATGTAAACTCCCTCTAGACTAAATCTTACTAGGACAACAAACATCAAAGTACACTAAATCCAAAGCAGAAGAACTACAATTATCAAGAGGAGAAAGATATGTGATGGTGCTTGCCCAACTCTCAAGACAATGAAAATTAACAGAAGCAACAAGAACTAAACTTCTTAAATTCAACAGAAGCAACAATAACTGAACTTCTTATGATTGCTAGATGAATGACCAAGATGACAATGCCACTGATATGGAAACACACAGCGGAGAGAGCACAAGAAGACAGGTGAAACATAACATAATCCTAAGTAATATAGTCTGACATAGCAGCAACGGAAGTATGAAATAAGCGGGCTTAGTACTGCGTGTGGTGACACGCAAAACATGAGAGAGAGCATCAGATAATGTAGAAACATCATCACACTTGCGAACAAATTATCCAGGTGGCTGAATATATTAGCATCTAAACCAGATAAGAACTTCAAAACCATAAACTCTTCAGCAATCCCCTTAAGGGTATGTTGAATCGTAAAATTGGAGAATATAATCGTGTATTAATCAATGGGAAGAAGTACATATTTATAGACAACTAAGGTTATGCTATACAAGGAAATAATATCTCTAATACTAATAATAATATAAACTCCATATTATAACACTCCCCCTCAAGTTGGAGCATAAATATTGATTATGCCAAGCTTGTTACACAAATCCTAACCCCATTGAAAATCAATCCTAATCCCATTGAAAACTAATCCTAACCGTAACAGATCTTTGACCTTCATATATCCAATGAAGACAGATCTAACCTAACCGTAACAGATCTTCGATCCTCATATATCCAATGAAGACAGATCTAACCTAACCGTAACAGACTTCGATCTTCATATATCCAATGAAGGCGGATCTCACTTAACATGTCAGATCATCGATCTCCATATATCCAATGAAGACAGATCTAACTTAACAATAACAGATCTTCGATCTTCATATATCCAATGAAGACACATCTAACTTAACATTAACATATTTTAGATCTTTATATATCCAATGAAGACAAATTTAAATCTCACACCATCACACGATGCAGATCGAAATTGGTGCGCGGGGGAGGTGCAACTCCCTGTGCAGGCGATGCTTTATTGTCGTCGCTCGAAAATAGAATGGTCACTGCACACTCTAACTGTTCAGAAACCCTAATTTTTGAAACATCGAAATAATTTCTAAAACACGAGAGAAACCAACGATGGAGAGAGGGCAGCGGGTAATGGTGGCGGGGGCGACGCGAGGCAACAGCGGCAGATGGTGGCAAGAGGGCAGCAAAGGTAGGTGCAGCAGCATGTGCTGGACGGTTCCGGCGCGTGGGATCTGCACGCGCGGAATCCAGCCGCCAGATTCACATCGGAGATGCGCGGGAGGGCGGCGCACGTCCCTGGACAGGAGGTGTCGCCCGACGGTGGCTGGAGGCGGAGTAATCAAGCGCGCCGCGGGTTTGGCGCAGATTTGTGCCGCTGACTTCGGGGTGCCGATACACTGTTCACGCGCCGAGAGAGGCTGCTGGACCGGTGACCGGAGGTGCGCCGGAGAGTGGGGACAACGATGTGGTGGGTGGTGTTGGCCAATTCGATGTAGAGACGAAATGGGTGGCTGCACACTCAAACTGTGCAGAAATCCTAGTTTTCAAAATATGGAATCCCTAATTTCGAGATTGGGATCCCTACTGGCTAACCCTAGAACCTAGTGCTCTGATACCATGTTGAATTGTATAATTGGAGAATAAAATCGTGTATTAATTAATGGGAGGAAGTACATATTTATAGACAACTAAGGTTATGCTATACAAGGAAATAATATCTCTAATACTAATAATAATATAAACTCTATATTATAACAGGGTAGAAATATATTTGTTGATAGACACCATCTTGTGTATGGGAGAAAAGTTTCTCATACAACTCAAACTGATAGAGCAGTGGCGCACACCATTAATTAAATATTTAAATTAAGTATTTCTATTAGTAGAATTGTTATTTCAATTATTGGGTTTAGTACTCTACGGGCATGTCCGTGGGCTTAGGGTTGAATTATTAGTATTTATATATCCTTGTTTAGAGTCTAGGGATTATGAACCCTAATTATTTTGTTTGACGGCTTCGGCTTCGGCTTCGGCTTGGGCAGAACTTCGGTTCTGAGTTTATCGTCTTCAGCTTGGGTAGAACTTCGGTTCTGAGTTCTTTTCGTTTTTTCATTCATATTATTTCAATAAAATTTTCCTTAGTTTATTTTCTCGTTACGTCACTCTATCAATTAACGAAGAAATAAACAAAGGGAAATTTTATTGAAATAATATGAACGGGAAAACGAAAAGAACTCAGAACTGAAGTTCTACCCAAGTCGAAGCCGATAAACTCAGAACCAAAGTTTTGCCCAAGCTGAAGCCATCAAACAAAATAATTAGGGTTCATAATAAATAATACTCCCTCCGTCCAGTTAATAACGACCAATTTTCCATTTTGGGACGTCCCATTAATAATGACCAATTTCCTTATTAGGTAAACATTAACACATATGGTATTTTTTATTTTTGTGCAATAGGTATTTATTGGGTGTTTCTTGGTCTTGGTGTAAAAAGTAAATGGGTCGTTATTAATGGCATAGAGGGATTATTACTACCAGAAAAACATGATTTTAAATCTAGATTTTTGTATGTGTGTGGGGGCCCACGCATGCGGGACACAGTATATTATTGTTGAGGAAGGGCATTGTGGTATGATTGGGGGGTTCATGTCGGAATAAGGTATGTGGATTGCAGTTTTTATTTTTATTTATTTATTTTTATTATTATTATTCTTTTTTTTTAACAAATAATCATGGAGCATGAGATGTAGATATAGAACAAAATAAGCACCCGAAATGGTGCTAATCTCTGTGTGCACTTTTAAGATCTGTTAACTTGAGGAGAATTTGTAAATTTTATATATCACTGGTGGTTTGCTAATCGGCTAAGTTTGAATTATAGATTTTGCATTCTGCCCTACTATTACATACCTGGAGGTGTAGAATGCAAGTTGTTCCTAAAGATATATCAAGTGGAAAAAGTTGGTGTCTGGTCTTAAATCTTGTTGGTCATGGGCAGAAGTAGGAGTTCCAGTTTCTAGGTTCTGGTTGCAAATGATAATTCCCTTATTAATTAGAACTTGATAGAGCCGGCGGCTGGTGGGGGACCGGACATAGAGTCCAGTTTCGTCATGATGGCAGCCAGCGTGTGCCGGAGGTTTTTCACCGACGAGCCCAGTCCCTCGACGTTTGCAGCGAGGTTGCTGACTTTGGAGTGGAGACTCCTCGTGGACCTCTCTACCTCCTCAATACGTTTGGTAGTCATCGGCAGGTCGGACCAATTAATAAAGAGAGAGCCGCAAGGACACAAGCGTGAGATATGATCACCTAATTTATGAAAATTGAAAGTAGAACTCGGAACCAAAGTTCCGCCCAACCCGAAGCTGACACAAATAATAATTTGAATCTGATCCCTAGACTCTAACAATGGTCTATAAATACTACTCCCTCCGTTCCTCTTTAGTTGACACGTTTTATATTCTATTGAGTATTATAATAATGAAACGTGTCAACTAAAGAGGAACGGATGAAGTAATAATTAACCTTAACGAAGCCCTAAGTCCACGGATAAGCCCGTTGGCACTAAACTCAATAATCAAATAACAATAATTAATAAATAACAATTTGAATTACGAATTCGAAATACGAATGGCCGCTCTACCAGAACTGATGCCATCTAATCATTACTCCCTCCGTCCCACAAGTGTAGTTTCGGAGGGCCTGGCATGGATGTTTAAAAAATGTGTGTGGTTAATTTGGTTGGTAAATGTATACTTATCTTTTTGTAGGCCACAATGACACAATGTGCATATTAGGGCTTATCTTGAGAGTGTTTGACTGTTTGTTATGTGTTGTGGCCTAGTTGGTAAAAGTGTAATTATTTTGGTTGGCCACAATGACATAGTATGTAGTTTGGGAGTTATGTTGAGGGTGTCCGGCCCGGCCCATCGGGCTTCTCATAATTTTGAAGCCCGCCCGAATATTTTCGGGCTTCAAAATGTGAGGCCCAACCCAACCGCCGGCTTTTTCCTGGGCGGACCCAAAATTCAATTTATTCAAAATAAAAAAGATTTTTTTTTGAAAATTTGACGTTTACAACGTAAAATTAAACTATGCAATTTACATCTTTAAATATTAATAAAATTATGAATAAATAAATTAAAAACACAAAATATAAACATCACAAGATTATAATTTAAATTATATAACAATTCTAAAATAAACAATTAAAACTTTAAAAGTCTTTTATTCACTATCTATCAAAGTCATACAAAATATAAATATTACAATAATAATTAAATTAAATAACAATTGCAAAAAATAGTATTTTATCCTATATTATCGGGCGGGCTTTTTAGCCCACAGCCCATCGGGCCCAGAGCTATTTTGGGGCAGGCTTTTTAGGCCCATATTTTTTCGGGCCTCCTTTTTCTAAGCCCAAACCCTGGGCTTTTGGGCGGGCCTATGGGTTTGGGCCATTTTTGCCAGTTCTACTATTAAGTATTATGGATATTGCAGTCTTTAATTTGGATATGAGACTAAATTGTGGGAAGGCTGAATAAGGTAAGGGACTATATTTGTGGTATGGAGGGTGTGTTTGAAATAGTGTATGTAAGAGATATTTTAATCTGTTATGTTCTTCTGTGTTCTTTTCCTGATTTGTAGTTTTATGCCTTAATATAGGAGTGGTGGACATATGTATGCATGGGACCGTCAGATCCTCATCCTAATTGGCATTTGGGGATGAGAGGCACCCAGCATCGTGCTGTAATGTGGCGCGTATGGAAAGAAGGTGGGACTGGCTTCCTTTACTGGGGCGCTAATTGCTATGAGAAAGCGGCAGTTCCTAGTGCTGAGGTAAATTATATACTGTATGTAGAATCATCTGCAAGATCTTTGATTATGTTCTTCATCCTTTTTTCCAGGTTAGATTTAGGCATGGCCTCCCTCCAGGTGATGGAGTCTTATATTACCCTGGGCAAGTCTTCTCATCATCAGCAGAACCAGTTGCCTCCTTACGACTTGAGCGGCTCTTAAGTGGTTTACAGGTAACTTCAATTTAGTAAATATTATCTGCAATAATGTTTTAGCTGTTCGTATATTTCTTGTTCAGGATTGTGCTTATTATGAGTTTTGTGAAGTTTAAAACTAATGAAATGTACAGATTTGTGAATCTTGTGATTTCTTGTCCACTATTTTCTTTCCTTACAGAAACGTTTTAACTTATTGATTACATGAGCACAGTGGTGTTTATTCAAAACTTGCTTGTATTCATTCCGTCCAAGAAAGATTGTTTCGTTTTCCTAATTTAACTGTCCTACCAAAATAGTCAAATAGCATCAAATGAATTGTTGATATCATACTACACAGAATAAATACCCCCAACATAATTTATGAATTACACCATATACCATTCCACACAGCAAAATAATCACATCAGTATTCTCTTCTATTTCCAACTCCTAAAAAGCTACTTTCTCGTCTCAAATCTGTAAACAACTCATTTTCTTAATATCCGTGCCTCCTAGCCTATATTTTTGGGTAGGAGTATTAATGTATTATACTAGACCGCGTACAAAATGCTTAATGAGACATTCAGGTGCTTGTTGGAGTGATTATATTATAGATTGAGCGCCATCACATGTCAATTTTGCTGAAACAGTAATATACATATACACATATGACCATACAATTCAGATGTTTTTATTCCACGTGTGTGTTGTGTAATATATCATAGTAATCATTTTTATTGTGGTGGTTGATGAGAAATTCCCAATAAATTGACTATATCATGTCATGGAACCTGCTCCGCATGCAGGACATTGAGTACCTGAAACTCTACTCTTCGAGATTTGGCAGAGAAGAAGGGCTTCATCTGTTGGAAAAAACAGGCATGTATATAGGCCCTGAGAGATATACCCATGAGCACATGCCAATAGATGTTATGCGGGGTGAAGTTTTTAGGACTTGCCGATCCTCAGAGTAACATCTAGTTTCCTAGTTATGTAGCATCTTTCACTAATAGGAGAATGCTTTTCGTTGTCTGTTACCAGCTTCTTCTTTTCTTTTATCTGGATTCTAAATCTTACACATACTTTAACATGAGAGAATACATTTCCATTTAGAACCAACTTTGTTCACTCTAATTTCTTGTATAGCAAGACTGACATAGTGTGTGTTTCGCTAAGCGTTTAAAGAGCTTTTAATAGAGGTGTTCACGGTTACGATTCGAACCGTAACCAAACTGCTAGTTCACAGTTCTATTATTTTAAAATCGTAATTGAACCGTGGTTATAACAGTTCCCGGTTCGGAACCAAAACCGTCCAAGATAGTTTCAATTTCGAACTTACGGTTTTGATTCCAAACCGCCAGTTTGCCTTAAAAATTGTGTACTTTTATATAAATTTACAAGTTAAAATGTAATTTTGTCAATCATAAACAATGATTTTATATAATATACTTAGGGGGTGTTTGGTTGGTAAGATTAAATCTAGAGATTAAATTATCTCATGTTTGGTTTACAACATTACATTCAAGATTTGATCAAAAAGTTATCTAGGATAGCTAATACTATGATTTTAAGTCTTGGCCTACCATAGAGATAAGTTTTATCTTGGATAGAAATCCAAGATTGAATTTTGGTACTATATAATCTTATAAACCAAATATGGCCTTAAAAGATAAACAATGATTTTATATAATATACTTAAAAGATAAAATTAAATTAGTGAGAAAAAAGAGCAATCGACAGTTTGGAACTGTTGGTTCGCATTTCTCAAACTTAGGAACCACAACTGAATTGTTTCGTGCACGGTTATGATTTGGAATTGAACCGTCAGAATGGTTATGGTTCTCAAAATCGTCGGTTTGGCCACTTACGGACTTACCACAGTTACGATTTTTTAACACCTCTAGCTTATAAGAAGTTATGCTAGAAGTATTTAAAAGCTATCAATGTGTTCAAGTAATTGAACTTAAAAAGTGTAAAATATTTTATATCATAAACTATTTTCAATATATGATTGAGAGATGAAGGCGTGTGTAAGCTAAATTAAATTTTTTAAAAATATTAGTATGTGGTTCCTAATTTTTTGTATAGAATATTAAAATATGAAAAATAGATATTTAAATTAAGATCTTTAAAGTAAGTTGGATTGAGTGACTTATTTATTATTGAGTTAAGTTTTTGCAGATTTTTTTGGAAGCGTATTTTGTCAAACATTTTATAAGAGTATAAAATGGACAAAACGCTTCATTTTCTCTCAGACATTCATACTCACTAGTACGTGGGTTCTCTCTTATTTTGCCTTTCTTATTTATAGACGATCATTTTCATGTAGCTTCATCATCTATGGATTTGTGAATACATTTAAAAATTAGTATGTGTGTAAATATGTGGGCTTTCAACTAGAACATTAAAGTTTATAAGTGCATGATAGAGAATAATATCAGCATTATTTCGTAAAAACAAAAAGAAAATCATTATTAAAATAAAATACTTTTTTCCGGGATAAATTGAGTTTTGGAATACCCAGAAATGAATTGTAAGAAATTTGGCGTTGAAGCCAGTAATAAATCCAGGCACCTAAACCATGGATTAACATTTGGCGCCGAAGCCATCATTGGAAATCAGGGGCGATGAAGCCACCACCTAATAACAATTTGACGTTGAAGTCATTTTAACCTTGAAAGTCTTAACGGCGATGAAGCCACCAATATTAAAACTTGGCAATGAAGTCATTTCTTTCATAAAATTATGTAGAAATGAAGTCACATGGACGAAAAACTCCAATCAGAAGTTATTTATTGTTTATTCGGTTTGAAGTTCTTGCAAGGAAAATATTATCTACCTTGCTAATCAGGTCATTTAATTTTTGGAATACCTTTTCTCTCCTATTCGGAGTTAAAAGAAAAAATGTAGGCTCAATAAGTGAGTATAAGAATGGTAAAATCAAATCCCTTGGATCATACATCTGTAAGACCAAGGTCTGATTATTGTAATAAAGGTTCTGGCAATCCCGAACACCTCTACCAAATAACTATTGAAAAATCGAATAATTTTTTAGAAAAATTTTGTGCTTTGAGGTATATGGAAACTAAATTGACATCGCTAATAAATGAAATGTCTATCAGCAGAAGTTGAACAAAGACAAGAATGACGAAGTTATCCTCCGTAGAGGGTGTAAAGGTGGGTTCTGGTACAGTAGATCCACCTCCTAATGGAAATCAAACCATGCAGGTAGAGGATAGTGCAAATCGCCTTATTAATATAGTAGGAAGCGCCGAGGCTAGCGCGTCTCAATAAATTCCGGATGTTTTGGAATTAAAAATAGCTGTTATGGTTAGCCAAACACTAATTTCTACTGGGATTGTACCCAGAACTGGTGATGGACCTAGTCCCACATCGGAGAGCCTCAGACCTCCAAAATTCCCTCTACTGGGAGAGGGTGATAAGTTAGTCAAGGATAAACAATCACCGGGGTAAGAGGATGAAAAGCAAGATGAATCTTGCCAACCCCCATCTTTTTCACAAACAAGTGAGGAAGCATGTCATACTATGGCTGAGCACAAGAAAGAAATGGAAAACCTGAAAGTTTTGATGGAGGCACTCCGAAAGGAGGTTGAAAGCCTTAAGAATAATCAATCCAAACTAGAAGAAGCATCTGCACATAGCACGCCACGCGAGAGATCTATCACCGGACCCGCTACAAATAAGGTTGAGAATAGCTTGCGAAGTAAACAGTCACTTCAAGTGGCTGAGGAAAGTCCTTTTTTTGAGGATATCCAATTGGATCCCTTGCCCAGAAATTTTCGTCCTGTACATCTAGAATATCATGGTAATACTAATCCAGAGGAACATCTAATGCGTTTTAATAATATAGCCCAATTGCAACAATATTCGGAGGGGATAAAGTGTAGAGTCTTCCTCACTACTCTTGCGGGACCAACTCAACAATGGTTTAGACAATTGCCTCCTGGGTCAATTTCCTACTTTGATGATCTAAAGAAATTATTCTTGCATCAATTTGCAAGTGCAAAGAGAACCATGAGAAGTTTTATGCATTTAACCACAATCAAGCAACATAAGCAAGAATCTTTGAGGGAGTACCTCACGAGGCTTAACATCGTGGTTCTGGAAACTCCAGAGGTGCATCATTCCATAAAGGTGCACGCGTTCATGGAGGGAATGCGTAGTGGACCATTCTTTGACTCTGGTGAAAAAGCCACCAAGAGATTTTGAAGATTTGTTGTCAAGAACTGGGAAGTACATCCACGTGGAGGATGCCAGATTATTTAGGAAGGCTGAACATGCCAACCTCAAAAAGGAAAGGAGGCCAGAAGAGAAGGAAAGATCTGACAAAAGGAAAAGGTCTGAAGATAAGAAGAGACCTTATTATTCCCACAGACACCTCACTTTTGGAGGCCGCCTGGCGTTGATCAGGAGTACGCTTTCGACCATCCCCCTCCACATCCTTCAGGTTATGGAGCCTTATGGGGTGGTTCTTCAGGAGCTCGAGCAGATCATGGCAAGGTTCTTCTGGGGCTCCATCAGGGAGCAGAGGAAGACGCACTGGGTCAGTTGGAAGCAGATTTGTTTGCCCAGTGCGGAGGGTGGCCTTGGCATACAACGTCTTTCGGACCTTGTGTTGGCTTTTAGCTACAAGCTCTGGTGGCGTTTTCAGGCTCGGGACTCCCTCTGGTCCAGGTATTTGTGGGCGAAGTACTGTCGTCGTGCTTCCCCTTTGCGTGTTCCTTATTCTGTGCATGATAGTAGTATTTGGCGTCGTCTTTTATGTTCTGGTATTGCTGCGCATGCTTTTATTCGTTGGTCTCTCGAAGATGGTCGGGTGGACTTTTGGGATGATGTTTGGTTTGGGGATCGTCCCCTGTCCGAGCTTCATGTGATCGAGAGTCGTCCTGCTCATCCCCGAGTGTGTGATTTCTGGCATGATTCTGTGTGGGATATGGATGCTTTATCTGCTTTGCATGCTTCTTGTGGTTTGCCTGTCTCTGTGATTGATACTCTGGGTGCTACGCCGATTCTTGTGGGGGGTGAGGATGTCATGAGATGGAGTCTTTCTAGCCATGGCGAGTTCTCCCTGACTTCTGCTTGGGAGCACGTTCGGCGGCGGCTTCCGACCCGTCCTCTTTTCGGTGAGATCTGGAACTCTTGTCTGGTGCCGAATGTGTCTGTTTTTCTTTGGAGGTTGTTGTTGGGGAGGATCCCGGTGGATGTTGTGGTTCAGTCTCGCTCTATCTCCTTGGCTTCCAGATGCTTGTGTTGTCGGTCTCCTCATGTTGAGTCACTCATGCATGTGTTTGTGTCTAGTGAGTCGGCGAGGTCTATATGGGCTCATTTTGCCTCATGGTTCCCTGTTGCGCACACTCACACGCACACGAGCACCGACATTGCACGTAGTTTAGGTCGCTGGAGACACTTGTTTCCCCGAGCACGGAGCACGCACATCAGTTTTCTGATTCCTTGCCTCATCACTTGGTTTATTTGGACGGAGAGGAACAGCTGCAAGCATCGTGGCTTTCCTTTCCATGTTTCTCACGTTATTTGGCAGGTTACTCACCAGCTGAGGGTTCTGGTCGCTTCCGGAAAGCTACATTCGGCTGACTGGAGAGGCTGTCGCCCCAGAGTTGATTTCATGCCGGCTGCCAAGCCGGTCAGGAGGGTACTCATATCACTCATGGTACTTTGGCATCCGCCGGAGGCGCCGTGGGTGAAGCTGGATACGGATGGATCGTTTGACAGGAGCACGCAGACGGCGGTGGGTGGAGGCTTGGTTCGTGATCACACAGGTGCCTTGCTTGTCGCTTTCAGCACGCCACTGACAGCTAGTTCGAGCTTTGAGGCGGAGCTTTTAGCTTTGCTTCACGGGCTCAGACTTGCTAGGGACTTCTCCAGACACGTTTGGATAGAGATAGATGCTGCTGCTATTCTCTCGCTTCTCACTTCAGGGAGATTTGGAGCAGCTCACTTGCGTCATATTGTGATGGAGATCAGACTCATTCTTCAGCAGCTTGAGTTTCGCTTCTCCCACATTCACAGAGAGGGGAACCGAGCTGTGGACTTCTTGGCCCGGAGGGGGACCCAGACCCCAGGCTTGGTGATTTATGATTGCTTGACTGCCCCGCGATACCTTGTGGCTTTAGTTAGGATGGACCAGCATGGCTATCCTAACTTCAGATTTCGTTTTAGATAGCTCTTCATGCTTATGTTTTTGGTCTTTATTTTAGTTTCCCTTTTGATGTTTGATGCCCGCCTGTTTGGGCCTTGGTTTTAAAAAAAAAAAAAAGAAGAAGAGACCTTATTCGGAGGCACGCAAACCATTTGATAGACTTGACCGTCCAGAAAGGATATTCACACCCCTGACAAGGGAGCCGACAGACCTTTTAGAAATTGTAATAAAGAAGTCAGGAGTGTTTTCCCGCCTAGAGCGAAGGACCCTCCCAAACATCCAGAAGCAAACATGTTCTGCAAGTTTCATAACGATTATGTGCATACTACTAATGATTACGTAATCTAAAGGCGACAATTGAAAATCTGATAAGGGAAGGACATTTGTTGGAATATGTGCGAAAGGAATTGGACAAAAATGACAAAAGAAGAAAGGAAGAGAATGATAAAGGGAAAGCTCCAGAACAGCCACCAGTTCTGCCTGAAAACCATCAGCAGAGGCGAATTATTAAAATGATCTATGGAGATATTACTTCAGAGGCTTCTGACCTAGTCCAAAAGGATGGTGTCATAATGAAACGGGAGCGAGAGGAAACCCTAATAATGGAGGTTTGGAAAATAGATTCTTGTTCCACGATATCTTTCGGATCTGAGGATAAGGGAACTTCATCTGATTCTGGTGGAGACGCTCTGGTAATTGCCGCTGAAATCGAAGAATTCGACGTAAAAAGAATTTTTGTAGATACAGGAAGTGCGGTGAATGTCATGTTCACTGGTTGTTTCAATCAGCTTCAAAGAACCGGTAAGCTAAATTCAGTAGCTACTACGCTTCACGGATTTGCAGGGGAGGTTGTGGTGGCTCTGGGCGCTGCTACACATGTGACTTCTTTGGGGGAGGGTGAGGTCAAATTGGCCAGACCCATAACCTATCTAATTATGGATATGCCATCGGCATGCAACGTGAGCCCGGGCGGACCTGCTTTGAATGCTTTTCAGGTAGTAGTATTCACATACTATATGAAAATGAAATTCCCCATAGGAAGTATGGTAAGGCAAGTTATAGGGGACAATGGTGCAACTCGTAGATGCTATCTACAGGCTATGAAAGAAGGGGAGGCAAGAAGGAAAGTAGTTTCGGTGCAAGAGTTTTCCATGAAAGCAGAGGACAGAAGGAAAAAAGTGAAAGGAGAAGCATGCGATGACAAAAGAAGCAACACTTAGTGAGAAGCCAATGACAAAGATTCAGGAGGCGAAAAATTGGTTCTGCCAGACGAAGGCAAAACAGAGGTTCCAGAAGCAGAAAAGTTGATTATACCAGAGGAGGACAAAACAAGGATATAGAAAACAACTGAGGAAACTTTGAAGAAAGGCGTAACCATCTCGCCTAGGTTAATTAAAGGGAATCAAAGAGGATCTAGATTCCTCAGATCTTTAGGCAATATGTCTTTCTTTTTTGAGAAAATATCGCATGCATGTTTTGTTTGAAATTTGAGGATTTAGAAGATTTTTAAGGAACTTTTCTTAGTTTAACTCTTTGAGAGGAGGCAAAGTATGAGAATATGCAGATGTAAGTGTTTCCTTTGGAAACACATATTAGATAATGTCTTTATCTTTTATAGAAAAAGTGCATGCTCTAAAGAAGAGGCAAATAAACGAGCATATAACGGTACAAGTTAAATATGGTAATTCGAAAGATCCACCAAACATAAACGAGATAATATAATTAGAGCCTCGTAATGGGGGTAGCATATTAACAAAATATTTAAGGCGCATGATCAGATCAAATCGATTGACCAGAGACATCTGCCAACAAACAAAATGTAAAGAGTGTTTGGGGGACAAAAGGAGGGATTACATTCTATCTAACACCCGAACACTTTAAACCACAAAGTGGAGCCGACCCACATACGCCGTAATAAGTTCTGGGAAAATGGGGGGAGTTGGTCAACTTCAACTTTCCTCAGATGCAGGGCCGCTTTTTCGATCTCCCCTACTATCTCTGGCATTTTCCCGGAGACTCCTGGAGGTCGATGGCGGTCCTCTACTGGAACGGATCCACTCGCCTCCTGATAAAAGGAAACAAAGGTAAGTTAAGGGATAGCAAAATCAGACCTGGAGATATTAAATTAATGCATGGTCTTTACCTTCAACCTGTATCCAAGTGAAATTTGTAAACAGATGCTAGAAGAGTAAGATTCAATTACTCGCATAGCGAGTTATCAAGATAGAGGTCATACCGAATGCAAAAGACGGTACAACTTATTGACTCGGTGAGCATTCCAGGGGAGCACCAGATAAGGGACTGAACCCCAAAGAGGATTATTCTCAGAGGTAGCAGGGTCAGCCTGAAGGAATTCTTGGGCCCCGTGCTTGAACACATCCATATGCCAGAGATATGCCTCCCCATGTTTGGGGTCTTTAGAGAGAGTCGAAGGATCCTTTAAAAGGTTTAGCAGAACCTTGTCCACGTTAACCTCGCTCCAGCAGTCCGACATCCTCAGTTGTTCACAGATAGCCATAATGATGTCGATGGCCCAATGAGTCAGAGGCTCAGCAAGTCGGGCGCGGGACTTATGTGAGAAAACATAAGCCTCGGGCAGGTCAGAGACTATTCGGTGGAATAGCCTTTGGCCAGAGGGGGAGAGGAGAATGGCATCATGGCATAACTCCGCCCCAGTCTTCTCTCCACTGACGAGGCACTATTATCGGAGGAGGCTTTGCCTGACTCGCAGTCTCTACGGTAGGATTCTAATGCAGTGTTTAAAATGTTTCCCCATGTTTAATCCGCTCGTCAGCCAGGGTTTGCATGCTATCCTCATAGAAGTTGGCTTGCATTTAGTATTCTTCTTCAAGGTCATCCAACAAACTCCGAAGATAAATAACCTCTAGGCACAAAGAACTCATCTCTTTTTCTCGGCGCTCATGTTCGGCGTCGGCAAGGACTCTCTCGGCCTTAATCTTAGCAGCCCTTTCCCGGGCAGTTTTCATGAGTTTGTCAGACATGGCCATGTTTATGTTACAAAGAAAAAGTGAAGCACCAAATACTTGTTTCAAAACCGAAAGGAGCGAGAAAAAGCGGGAAAGCAAAAAAGAAAAGATTTGATTGAAAAATAAATAGTAAAGGTAACAGTCAAAAATCATAAAGAACTGATATAAGCCCAATGTTTGCATTAGTTTAGAATAGAGGGATGAAGAAGGAGAAAGGGATTTCAGAAAGTAACTGTCGACATCTTAGGTAAGACAAGAGACATATGATATATGGTGTTGGGAACCTTTTTGATGATTGTGGAAATCATTATTTATATGTTTTGATGATGCGAAACCATATTATATATGCATAATATTAAACTGTGCTTTCGCTTTAATGTCTATTGATGCTTAGATGTTTATGCTTTATTTCTGTCTAGAATAGATAGACTCAACAGATGGTTAAGTGTAAGGGCAGATCGATGAAAGACAGATCGTGTCCATAGGAACCATCTGTGTTCTCAATAGTAGATCAGCTAACATGTAAGATCAGGTTGAGTTTAAAACCTGTGTCATAGAGCTTGATCTTATTTTGTCTATCTAGTAGAAGGGAGATCAACCTGTAAGGCCAGATTAAATTAACGATCTGTGCTATAAAGATCGACCTTGTGGTGTAGCAGGTTAAGTCAAAATGTGAGAACAGATCGATGTAACGATCTGTTCATAGGACTAACCCGATCCATCTAGACTTAGTTTTTATTGCATCTTTTATCGCACAGCATGCAAGCATTCTTACCGAGGACAAATCGATAGAAGATCGATAGCAGATCGATGGACAGCTAGCTGTTTATAGACTCCAACAGCTAGACATCAACAACTAGTGATCAACAGCAAGTGATCAACAGCTAGACATCAACAACAAGTGATCAACAGATAGTGATCAACAGCTAGTGATCAACAGCAAGTGATCAACAGCTAGACATCAACAACAAGTGATCAACAGCTAGCTGTGTACATCAACAGCTAAGAAACAAAGATGCACCTGCTCAAAGAACAGCGAGCTGTGTATATCAACAGCTGGACTTCAAAGAAAATGAATTCACCTGTTCACAGCAGCGAGCTGTGTATAACAGCTAGATATCAACAGATGGATGTCAAACAGCTAAACATCAACAGCTAGACGCCAACAGCTGGACTTCAACAGATAGACGTCAACAGATGGTATACAGCAGATAGCTGTGTATATCAACAGCTAGACTTCAAGATTTCAAAGGTGAACGAAATCCACCTGTCCACAACAGATAGATGTGTATCAACAGCTAGTCTTCTAGATTTCATTGGGGCTGCATTGAAAGATGAACAGCTAACTGTGGAAGAAGAAACAAGGAAAACGATCTGTACATAACAGATCGATCTAACGGATCGATAGCAGATCGATCTGTTGTCTATAAGGAGTCAGCTCTATGTTTATTGGATACAACCTGCTCGCCTAAAGGTTGTTTTAATCCACCTGTTCCTATGAGGTTCAAACGAGCTGCTCATCCCAGTTGGAGGAAGCTTTAATCTACCTAAATTGATAAAGCCTACCTGTCCTATGCCACGTCAACATCCACGTAGGACAAACTCCAACGGCTAGAAGTACAATCAGCAGTCAACGGTCAAAAGAGCATTTAATGCTTACTGCAAAAGCTGCAAAGACTTCCAACGGCTATAATTCAAATATGCCTATAAATACTTCAAGCCTTCTTCAGAAATGGTGTTCGTGAGTTCGTGATATTGCCCAGAAAAAGCTACAACGCTACAAGATTCTCTCCAGTTCTCCATTGATTTATTCAACACTAGATATAGATTATATACATCCTTGAGTGTTGTAAATTAGAGAGAGATCACCATTATTCTGAAGATAAACCCGCTAGAACTTACATTAGTTTTGAGCCCACAAAGCCCATAGTTCTAGTTTCCTCCATAGCCAAAAGCTCGGAGGA